>JAOYMZ010088481.1:0-10968 GCA_025802335.1 Pinguicula primuliflora
TTGTTACCACTACTGACTGTGACTTTGTTGAGACCGAGTATTATTATCAGCCGACTCAAGTAAGTCGTCAGGGGGAGGGTTTGGATTCCGACTCACTTGACTGGCTCACATCATTCGTGTCAGCACCACAGTCGACTCATGCGCCTCACGCGCCTCCAGACTTGGGTCACACTACTCCGACGCGAGCATCTCATGTGCCTCACGCACCAGCTATACCATCATCATTATCAACTAATGTGCCTCACGCACGAGAGCCAGATCATGAGGAAAATAGACCACCTTCACCGAGACTCGACATCGACATAATACAGCCAGATCATGAGGAGCCAACCCAGTTACCTTCTTCATCAGATATCCAGGTAAATACACCGTCCATTGAAGGAGATTGTCCCGTAACACCTAAGTATGCTCTACCTCCACGAACTACCAGGAGTGTGAAGCCAAAGAAGTATACCCCGGACCATATATCGAGATCCCAAAGATACCCAGTGGCTGACATGGTCTGGGGGAGTCTTACTGAGTCTGCACGAGCCTTTGCTACCGCCATATACTCTGATGATATACCTCGGAATGAGGTTGAAGCCTTAAAGGATACTAAGTGGAGACAAGCTATGGAAGTAGAGATGAGTGCTCTAGACAAAAACAGTACCTGGGAAAGGTGTCAGCTGCCTCCCGATAAGAAGCCAGTTGGATGCAGATGGGTGTATACAGTCAAGAGAAGAGCAGATGGATCTATTGAGAGATATAAGGCTCGTCTTGTGGCCAAAGGCTATACACAGACCTATGGAATCGATTACTCCGAGACCTTCTCACCAGTGGCCAAACTTGATACCATCAGGATATTATTCTCTATTGTTGCGAATCTGGATTGGCACCTGCGATAATTTGATGTGAAGAATGCCTTTCTCCATGGTGACTTGAATGAAGAAGTATATATGAGTGGACCCCCAGGTTTATCAGATGATTTTCGACCTGGTGAAGTTTGCAGATTGAACAAGGTTGATCGACACCTTATTAAGGAAAAACTTGAAGATGGGATAGTGACACTCCCGTTTGTACGATCAGAGGACCAGCTGGCAGACATCCTGATAAAGGCCGTGAATGGACGCGTCTTTCATGATATATTAGGCAAGTTAGGTGTTGGACACCCCACACCGAACTTGAGGGGGAGTGTTAGAAGTTGCTAGAAATAAAGAATATAAATAAGGTAAAGATTAATTATAAAATCTTACCTTATAATAATCCCTGATTTGTAGGAGTTGATTAGGGGGTGAGATTAGGGAATAATCCCTATAAAGGCGTGTACTGTAAGAAGGAAAAAACACAACAAAAAATCAAAAGAAAAAGAAAGGAGGGAGACGCCTCAACCGTGGAGTAGGAATTTCTTCCCGAACCACGTAAAATCTGTGTTCTTATTGCTTTCAGTAAAAAGAGGCAAGTCGGGTGCCATACTCTTTACTTTTATCGAATTTCCCTCTTAGCTCAGAGATCTGCCGGAAAAGATTTTAAGCAAGTGGAACGATTTATCCACTCACCTAGAAAGTTTGGATGAATAGGAGGTACCCTCATATTAGTCCGAACATCTAGGATCATAGGAAAATTCAATGGTAGTACGTTCTTTCTCTAAGCAAAGTTGTCACTCACTTAGGATCACCTACACTTTCATAAAGATTTCTATAAGGTTTTTTTAAAGCGTATTGCTAGACTCCTAGGATTGTCTCAATGGCCAATGTACTACTTCACACATTAATGCAAGGAATTTTTTGTGGAAAAAATTATCTTGGATTAAAGGTTTTAATGAGAGTATCCCACATCTTCCTTATAAGTTGGGCCGCACATGCGCACACGTGATTCGAGCCCAGATAGGGAGTTCTATCCCTTAACTTGGTATTGGAGCATGCAGTCTGAGGCCCGATATTGGTTGTGAGGGAAGTCCGGAGTGAATTGGCCCATGGGTCCCATGATTTGGGCATTATTTCAGAAGGCCTCTATGATTATTTTTGAGGTTCTCATAATTGTTTTCGGGAAAAACCCGAGCATTGATCACATAATGGGAATTAGCCTAATTGGGCATTATCCGTGTGGTAGTCCAAGTGCAATAGGGTTTACCTATTTAGACTTGAGGGGAAGTGTTGGAATGTTCCACATGGATATCACACATAAATATCAACCAACTTAAATCGGAATGTGGTGCTAGAATCTATCACATTGGGTTTAAGATTTTTATTACAGTAGGTCGCATCTTCCTATTTAATTTAGCCTACACACATGTACCTACGCACACAAAACCCGAGTCCATATAAGGGAGTCTGTCCCTTAATAAAGATTTGGTAGTTTTCAGAGATAAGTTGAACACACTTTTAAACAGAAAAACCTTGGTTAAGTGAGAATATGTGTCTGTGCGACTATTCATGAATCAATCTCGTATACAGCTCATGTGCAGATTGATGGACTATATTAAAAGATAAAGATGATAGAAGAAGCATATTGAGTCCATTGTGTGAACAATACCAAATGAGGACAGATATTGAATCTCCAATAAGAATTCTACAAGGACGGTCAAGCAAACAAGGAAAACAAGTGATCTAACTTCTTTCAGGATAAGTATTTGAAATTAGATTCAGGTCTCTATGCTCGGATCACGTGTGTATAAGTGCGTGTATGAGCCAACTTATAAAGAATATATGAATTACTCTCACCTTGAGCACAAGGTGATCAATTATAACACCAAATTTAAAATTTCCACACACCCAAGAAAAGATAGAGAAGAAGTTGATTAAGCCAACGTCAGACTATCGGTGAGAGCGCGTGAGCCTTCTTCTTTAGAGATAACCCTAGAATAGTAGACGACAACCCCAATTCACGGTCGAACCCGGCCATACCGTAGGAAATTCTTTACCCATGTAGGATTTTAGCTTGCCCTTGAGTGTATGGAGTAAATTGAGAGGTAGAGCAAGCCAATTCCGTATGACTGCACCAAATAACCCTTTTGTTCAGACCGAACTTCGAAAGGAATGTCGGTCTGGCAATACCGTAGCCATCCCACAATATCAGCCACCCGCAGGAACTACGAGCCATAGTACTGAGGTAGGAGTCGAGGATACAGGGATTAGTGTGCACCAACAACTGGGACCAAGGATGAATTGTAGTGGTGCGGAGGAAGTGAGTAAGGAAGAGGTCTCTTTCTTCTTCACCAATTTTTCAAAAAACTGGCACAAGGAATCAATGCTGAAAATGTTAGGGTGCCATGCCAAGGTTAGTGATGTTGTGATTCCAGAAAAATTATCAGTATGGGGGACTAAGTTTGGGTTTGTCCGATTTAAGGATGTGGGTAATGTGGAGATCCTAGAGGAGGTACTGAATAACATATGGGTTGGAACTTATCAACTGAGAGCAAATAGGGAGCGCTTTGCCAAGGGGGAGAAGATTACTCGAAAAGAAACAATACCTGTCCAGAAAAAGAATTATGTGGTGAGAGCAGCACCTATGCAGAATGAGAAATATGTGGTGGGAAACAGTGGGTTGAGAACAAAGTTGAGCTATAAGGAGGTCTTGAAAAAAGATATCCGTGCGGAGGGCAAAGAGGTAGTGGAGCAGGGCCTTCAAAAGTGTCTGAAAAAACTTAAATGGTGTTTAAAACTGTGGGCCTGGATGCAAGCTGGCTATATGATGTACCGTGGAAGTCCAACAAGTCATCTAGGAAAACACCTATGTGAAGTTGGAAGGATTTTAGTCAAAGAGTTGGTCAATGGTTAGGAGTTCTAGAAGTTTAATTACTATCTTTCTTAATTAATAAAAGTGTAAGCTCTCTTATAAAAGGAGCAGATTACAAGTTGTAAGTGAGATTCTTTCGAGAATTTTGCCCCTTTTATCCTGAATTCAGTGGAGTTCAACCTTTTAGGAGTTCTCCTAACTAACTTCTCAAGTCGTATACAAATGAACCCTAAGCTGTGGTGAACGGTTTGCTTTAGTTGATATCAGAGCTCGATATTCTGTCAATTCTTATTGTCGGAAGTCCTGTGCCTTTGTTTCAAAAAAACAAAAAAACTGATCTCATCTCATTGATATGGTTCAGTTGAAAGTGCCACTTGATGATGTTCCATTCTTCGTGTTGATCGAAGGGGATAAAGATGAAGAGGAGTATTCGGAGTACGATGGCCTGCCAACTTTCGACGTCTACCCTGAAGACATTATAGAGGATGACAGAATTTCCATCATGGCTAACGTTGGTGCTAATGCGGGTACTGCTGCTGGCTTGACTTGTTGGAACAATGAGCAGCCTGTGGTGGATCGTAGGAGGACAATCTACTATGTGCCCACTGAGGAAATATCGGCAGCAGACCAGGTGCATGCCTTTTCCGGTGATGTGTGGAACAGGCTACGGGAGTTGAAGCCCTACAGCATTAGGAATGAGGACCCCTCGGAGGTGGAGCCATACTTGCTCATGGCTGCCATCCTGGTTGGCTGGGTCGAGGCAAACAACAAGTCTGTTGTCCTTGGGGAGACATGGGCGGTGATGACCCAGGCGTATGACCTGGTGTTGGGTGACCTCAATGCTGCGAAAGTCAGTTCTCCAGTGGTGCACGTGACTTTGGGAGAGAATGACGATTTTTGGGGTGAGTATCATGATGAGATCAACGAAGAGGATGAAATTTGGAATGCTGGCATAAAATAAAATTCGAGAGCGAATTTCTTCTCACCTGGCGGAGCTGATGTACCGTGGAAGTCCAACAAGTCATCTTGGAAAACACCTATGTGAAGTTGGAAGGATTTTAGTCTAATAGTTGGTCAAGGGTTAGGAGTTCTAGAAGTTTAATTGCTATCTTTCTTAATTAATAAAGGTGTAAGCTCTCCTACAAAAGGAGCAGATTACAAGTTGTAAGTTAGTTTTGATTGAATTGAGAAAATTGTGCTTTAAGCCTTTAAGAGATTCTTGCGAGAATTTTGCCTTTTTTATCCTGAATTTTGTGGAGTTCAACCTTCTAAGGAGTTCTCCCAACTAACTCCTCAAGTCATATACAAGTGAACCCTAAGCTGCGGTGAACGATTCGCTTCACTATAGCACATGAAAACAGCAATGCTAAAGGATGTGGAGGGTTGGATGAACTTTCAACATGTGTTGCATAAAGGAGGATATAGGAAGTTCAAAGTGTTAAAACTTGACTTTGAGAAAGCATTTGGCTCCGTGAGTTGGAAATATATAATAACATGGTGAAGGCTTAGGATTTCCTAGGAATTGGAGGAGATGGATAAATGAATCTCTACAATCAGCTTCGATATCAATTCTGATAAATGGCTGGCCCTCTGAATTTAAGCCACAAAGAGGATTAAGATAAGGGGATCCAATGTCCCCATTTTTGTTCTTGCTGGTGGCTGAAGGCCTTGATTTTATGCTAAAAAGAGTAGTGGAGAATGGATTAATCGATCTAGTAGAAGCGGGGAGAAACAAGATTAAGTTGTCACATTTTCAGTTTGCAGATGATGTTATTTTGTTTGGAGAAGCATCATGGAAAAACATTAAAGCGTTCAAGGCAATGCTACGGTGTTTGAACTGGTGTCGGGTCTTCGAATTAATTTTCAGAAGAGTAGTCTGATGGGGTATAATGCGGATAAGATGATGCTAGAAGAGATGGCCTTATTCTTGAACTGTAAGGTGGGAACAACACCATTCACATATCTGGAGCTGCCCATTGGGCAAATGCAAATGAGAAGTGATATGAAAGCCGGTGATAAACAAGCTGGAGAAAATGTGTGGAAGTTGGGAATAAAAAAAATTTGGTTGCTGGTCGGGTGATGCTTATTAATTCCGTATTATCCTCCTTACCAACGTACTATTTCTTATGTTTTTAGCGTGTAGACATGTCCTAAACAAACTTGAATCCATTCGTCGAACCTTTTTGGGGGGAGTGAGAGAAGGAAAAAAAAGAGTGTCTTGAGTAATGGGATAGGATTTGTCAGCCGGTGGATAGAGATGGATTAGGGATTAGGAGATTAGGTGATTTTAACAAAGTTTTTTTCGGGAAATGGGGTGGTAGGTTGTTGGAGGATAAGGATGAACTATGGAAGTGGTTGTGTGTTCGAAATATGAGAGCGGAGATGTTGTGTTGGTAGGTAGATGTAGAGTATTGGAAGGAGGGGGAGTAGGAGAAGATGGGGAACAAAGAGGGAGAAGTAGGAGAGTAAAAGAGTCTAGTTGGTGGAATGTGTGTAACGTAGTAGAGGGAGGGTGGTTTGAAGAGTTCACGAGTATTAACGTGGGGAATGGGGAGAAAATACAGTTCTTGGATGATGTGTGGGTTAGTGGGTTAGAAAGGAGAATGGGAGGAGTTACAGGAAATTCTAACACATGTTGTGATGCAGATAACGTCCATGATGCTTGGAGATATTAAGAAATTGCTTCTGGCAGTTATGAGCTGAAAGCTGCCTATCATAAACGGGAGGAACTTCGGCCACTAATCAGGGAAGAAGAAGAGATGGAAATTCTAAGAGAAAGCTGAAGTAAACATGTACCACGTAAGGTATCCATCCATTGTTGGCGGTGTCTACAAGGAAGGTTTCCAACGAGGGTCAACCTGAAGCGAAGGTGAATAATTCGTGCTGAGGTGGCAGTCAAATGTATTTTGTGTGAGGAAGAGGAAGAAACCGAAGAACACCTGATGGTAGGGTGCTAATCCAGCAAAGAAACCTGGAAGATGACATGGGAATGGTTGAAGATTGTTGAACAAGGGGTATATGATTTTAAGGACTATATGTGCAGGAAACCTATGGCGATTTCCAAGGATATCTGGAAAATATTCTGGATGGCAACAACTTGGCAAATTTGGACAGTCACAAATCAAAAACACTTAAACAATAATATTTTATCTTGTGCTGAGGTTGTCAAAAAATTACAGGTTTGCACTTGGTCATGGATTAAAGCTTCACTGAAACATTCTACATTTGGTTATGGCATAGGAGACTGGCTGAGGGAACCGTTAGTGTGTTTAGAAGGCTGTGTATGATGATGGATTGAGACGGATGAATATAGGGGTGGTGGATTGATATATTGATATGCTGATATACTTTGATATGCTAATATGCTATTATATGACTATGTTATTCTTGTGCTGTTATGTTGTGGTTTGTATTGCTGATGGTGCTGATATTGTTCTGTTTGGGTTGCTAATGGGGCTGTTTTGCTGGTGTGATATTTTGCTGATGATGATGTTATGATATGCTTTACTGTGTATGCTGCTACTTCTGATTTACTGTGTATGCTGCTATTTTGGAGTGATAGTTGTGCTGCTGGGTTGTTGGCTACAATATGCGCTGGTATATCAAGCCTTTGCTTGGTTCGGTTAGTAAGGTTAGAAGTGAAAAGGGATGCACACTTGATGAAGGATTGGTTGGAGCTGAATCTATACATGTAGAAGTATAGACTAAAATGTATATGTTGTATATTCGGATGCTTTACGTTGGCTTTGGTTGATAAAATTTTTCCTTATCCAAAAAAAAATTATAACACTAAATTTCATTATAAGTTGGTTGATATTGTTTCTCAAATCCATATGGGACATTCTCGACAGTGCCCCAAATCCAATTAGGTAAATCATGTTGAGACTTGGGCCAATATAGGGATACTGCCAAATTAGATCACACCCCATTATGGGGCTGATACTTGGAACTTCCCCAGAAAAAATCAAAAGGACCTTGAAAATAATCATCAAGATTTCTACCGACAATGGCCAATGAGAAGTCTTGAGGTTATCAGTCTTTGTCTAGTATGGAGAATTGACGAGGTGAGGTATGTATTGACATTTTTCCATGCGCATCTCATTGAGGGAGTTAGTTTTGAACAATACATTTGATTTAGGACAGCTTAGCCAAATATTGAAAGGAAGTGTCATTATAAAAAATTTATACAAGGCTTGCACCTTTTTAAATGCTGGTGTCTCTCGCCATCTTTCTTATTTCCACATTTCCCTCTTTTCTTTTTGGATTTTTCCTTATGTTCTTTCTTTCCCAAGTATTTTGCATTTAGTATGTTCTATTTTTTTTATCACTTTGTTATTGTTTTCAGTAATTGAATGGAGTATTTGAGTCTTGCTCGAGGACAAATACCGTTAAGAGTGGGAGACTTAATCAAGGCTACTTTGAACCATCTTTTCAAGGGATTTTTAGCAATATTTTGCATACAATTCGTGCTTACATATCATGATTATATTGCACATGAGACTCACATCCGTCTGAGGCTATTTTGCTGGAATTAACAAGTTTTTGAAGCAAGAAAAATTTAAGGATAAAGATTGATTTAAAGCACATTCGGTTATTCTTTGAATAAACCTTCAACTTGAGCTAGTTCAAGCATATACATCTTCATATGAGGATTGATTCAATAATGATACATGTACATAATTAATGTACATAATTATGTACAATCAATATAATGTGTACACGTTGAAAATATTTTGGTAATGTTTCAAATTAATCCAAGGCCCGAGAAAGGAGTGGTGCACAAAATATCAAGCATATGACCTTTGGCCATTTCCTTAAGCCATTTTAGGCTCTATCTCTACTTCTCTTAGCACATCTCATATTTGCTCGGCCATGTTGAGTTATTTATCGTCTAACTAAGTATAAAATTGAGTTTTATGACGGGCGTCTGTGGATTTGAGGCTTTATGAGAAGAGATGGTTGAGAAATAACTAAAAACCATTAAAGAAGCACTTGACAAAATGTAAAATATTTTGATCTGAATTTGAACAGTCACATCCCTTTTGAAGTACCTCCTTTCAAGATGATATATTCATCCAGATTCAAGATTTTCAAGTCCTCTAAAACTTGGTAGCATGGAGGATTCGCAGAAGATTATCTATTGTCCAGGAATCAACCTTGAATACACCTTATTATTTCTGGAAACCTTAAAAAAATCGAAAAAAGTTCTTGATGCATCCTTTAAGAGGCAAATTTCTTGAGTTTCCAGAACATTCTAGAAGATATTGAGGAGGACTCCATCAATTTGGAAAGCCAAAAGAACCCTGCATGAAGTTTGAACCCCTCGGACATGGTGTGAATACTTAAGGAGAGCAACATGAAGTCTCTTAATTTATTTACTTAATATTTTCTGTGTATGAAATTATATATAACTTTTTGTTGTATTTACAAAAATGTTGGGTATTGCCGTTGTATTTTCACTATGTTCGTGATCAGGCTCAACGAGGCCTCCATTATGCTGTTCATGTTCCCGTCATTGGACAACTTGCTGATAGTCTCACAAAGGTTCTCCCTACGCCTCATTTTCTAGTTCTACGGGACAACATTGGTCTCGCACGTCGTCCATCTTAGGGGGCATATCGAATAATTAGCATTATAGTAGGATTATATTTTTGTTATTTACACATTAACATTATATTAGGAAGAAGAAGAACTACAAGATCTCACTATTATGATATCTACTATGACATTGCAGGAAAATGAAAGGGACAAATGGTAATACAAAGGAACACACGTGGAAATTACACAACAAAGCAGGGATACATGGATCAGATCAATCAACAAATATCATCGCATGATGCAGATACTATTCAAGATCTAAAAGCAGTGTGGAATTCAAATATACCTGTGAAAACATGCATTCATGTTTGGCGAATGAAGCAGGACAGACTGCCCACGAAGCAAAATCTGCATCGCAGGACCATCATCTCAGGCGAACAAGCTATGCAGTGTGTTCTTTGCAAAGATCAGCAGGAAGCAAATGATCACATTTTCTTCGAATGCACAATAGTAATGGAAATCCGGAATCAAGTACTAAGGTGGCTACACTTACCAATGGTTATTGCGAAAGGACCATCGGAATTGGAATTCAAGTCCCTCAAGCTGCCGGAGATCTGCGAGCAGAACTGGACACCAATTTGGCAGGTTTGAAAAATAAGGAATGAACAACAATTCAATGGAGGGAAATGCAGAATTGAAGATACAGTACACACAATTCAATATCAAGTGTAGCTATGGTACAAATTCAGAAACAAGAACAAAATCTTCTAAACGCTGGAGTTCTGGCAGCTGGATCCCATCGATATTCTGACGGAATGAGAATATGGGTTGAATTGTATGGTTTATGGATTGATTTCATGGGCTTTATGTATATATGTAAATATGGACCCATTTACATTTGATTTAATATAACTTTTCAATTTTAAAAAAAAAGCATTTGTGTAACAGTATATTCCCAATTACATTATAGAGCAGTTGTCCCAATTATTTATCCATAATATTATGGATTGTTCGTTTCCTTCACAAGGTTAAATTTTTATTGTCGTTTTGTTACGACGTGTTTATGCTATTTGGTTTGTTTGTTTTTATTTTTTCTTTATTTTAATATATATTAATTTAAAATAATTTTCTCTTTCCTAACATTTTAAAATCAAATTTATACGAAGAATCGCGCATCGTTTATCGAAACGGATGCTACCATAATTATCAGCACGTCGTGTGGAACGATTAGAGATGTCAGTTGATATAGTTTCGACATACTTTATTAAAAATGACAAATAATATTGCGGCAGCTTCGCCGCCGATAAACTAAAATCCTACCTAATGAACCCGAAAATCAAAAAATCATAAATACTAAACTTTATTTAACGGCAATTAATATTACGGTGGCTTCGCCGCCGAAAAATTAAAACACTACATGATGAACTCTAATTCTATAAACCCTAAATTCTAAACTTTTTTTAAAGATGACAATTAATATTACGGCGGGTTCGCCGCCGAAAAAACTAAAACCATAATGACGAACCCAGACTCTATAAACCCTAAATGTTAAATTTTATTTAAAGATGATAACCAATATTACGACGGATTCACCACCAAAAAACTAAAATCCTAAATAATAAACTCAAACTCTATAAACCCTACATGCTAAACTTTATTTAAAAATGACAATCAATATTACGGCGGCTTCGCCGCCAAAAAACTAAAACCCTACAT
>JAOYMZ010088492.1:0-10967 GCA_025802335.1 Pinguicula primuliflora
AAGGTTTCCAACAATAATTGAACCAATAGGATCATAAATTGGATTCCCTGTGGTTCTCACGGCTACCAACGAGGCAGCTGCAATGACAAGACCAGTAACAGCAGCACCATCCTGCATGATGAAGATTTGATTCCGTTCTCAACGCACATCAAGAAGGAAACATCTGGAGAAGATAATCCCTGTGAATATTGGTTCAAGCATGATAAAAAGAGCAAGAAATGACCTCTGTCATGACAGCAACGGCAGTTGGGTCATGACCGCGCCAAATATAGTCTTTCAATTTCATTCCTTCTGCAGCAGCACCTTTTCTAACGGCATGTATGGCAACAAGAAGGGAAGCACCTGATACAACTTTAATTTCAACTTTATGGAGATGCAAAACATAGAAAGAAAACAATGACTGTTTCTAATTTCACGGTATCCACCTTCAATAAGGAATGAACCACCAATTACTAGAGCTGCATACTCTATGTGCTCGGGTAGCTGAAGAGAGCAAAGTATTAGTTAACATATATATAATGGTGTTTTGATACTGAGAAACTGAAATATTTCCTACGTTCCAAAGAGACTTGAACAATATGCTACCTGGGTGCTCGATAAATTTTGAACTCCATTAACAATCGTAGCACCAGAGCCAAGACAAAATATGCCAACAGCAGAAATCAAAGACCAGACAAACCTTTCCTTTGAGTAACCATACCTGAGATCATAGAAAATTCATTCAGAAAAATGAAGCATTCAAATGACCAAATGAATCTAACATGGAGACTTACGGGTGGAGAGCATCTGGGGCGCGTCGTGAACTACTTAGACCATAAGCAAGAAGAGCCTATAATGTGAGGGTGGGGCATGTTTACTAAAACTCATGGACCAGTTGATAGAACCGAATAAAATGAAAAACAACAGAACTACCTGATTAGCAAAATCAGCAACAGAATGCACAACTTCAGCAAACATTACATGACTTGAGGTGGATAGCCAGACCCCAAACTTGAGAGAAAAAACAAGAAAGTTGCAGCATAATGCCGTCGTGACTGCTCGCTGACTGAAGCAAATAAATACCGTTGGCAAATGTAAAGGAACATAAATATCAACAAAAATCGAATAAGTGCAGTCTGTGCATATGCTTGAAATGAATATAAAGCAGGAATGTAAAAGAAACAGGTAGGCAGTTTTTTCTGATTCCGACATGCAATATATGAGAAAACAATTAATGACCGAAGAAGTTCAGGTTGTCTATCATAGTTCAGGTTGTCTATCATACTATTGATAAGTATGTGAATTAACAAGAATGCAAACAAAATACTTGAAAGAGGATAAAGCCCCCAACTCTTATGTTAGTTCTCAAATCCCGAAGAGAGCAATTAAGTTCATTCCCGCAGTTTCTTGGAGGAACTCCAAGCATAAATGACAAAAGGAATCATAAACGTGAAAAGCTCACAGGAATAGAGAAAGAAATCACCTTTGCTTATCTACTTCAGTCTTTTCAATTGTTTCAATCTTTTTAGTTCTCGTGAAAAAACCTGCAATAACCCACATTCAATTAAAAGGTGATCGATAAGTAAACTTCCCATCAGACACCAAAAGGGAACTCACTGCGTGAGAGTTTGAGCTGGTGTCCCAAAAAACCAGAAAGTCGTAGACCTCCGACTCGGAGCCCAGAATTCTCCGCTAAGTAATTCCCAATTGCTGAGGAACACGGGCGTTGACGGTGGTCAACTCCGTGGTTACTATTCTTCTGCTGTAAATTTCGCTTATCCTGCTCCAATGCTGTAAAGAAGTTATGGATTTGGGCAATGGAGCAGCTGGATGTAGAAGATTGATACCGGCCATAGCGAAGGCGATGGAGAAGAATCGTTCGCATTTGGCCGAAAGAATATCAAAAGTTTACTGTAGAATTCCAACAATTGACCTGCAGACGATCGAGTGAAGCATCCCTTGCCGTACCATTTCAAGTAACCACATGCTTTTTTGAATCACACTACTGCTTGTCAAGTGTGTAAGGTAGTTCTTCAGTCGGAGCATATACTTCACGAATCACGGCGTATATTTGCAGGGAGGGAGAGGTTTGCCTTTTTGGCCCTCTCGGGTCGGTAGGGTAGGGGTGTTAGGTGTAATTGAACGTATAATCACAAGAAAATTGTTATGTTCAAAATATTAGGATTCGGAATAATTAATTAAGGTCCCCAATTTTAATCATAGAGTTGTATGCTCTGTTCGATAAATAGGCCGTTTAGGCGCCACCTAAGCATTAGTATATTGTCCTTTATTTTGTCTGAATTACTGCTTAGGCTGCTTAAAAGTCCGTTTAGGTGGGAGAATAAGTCGCTTAGGCACTGAATGGGTTCTGACCGTACAAAGTCCGCCTAACGCTTTCTATAATACTGGTTATATGTTGTGATCGCATGATTAAAATCAATTGCGGATAAAAAAAATTATTGATAATAATATTTTAATATAGATTGAATTCAAAGTTTCAATTCGTAATCATAGTCAAATTTTTTGTATAATCAATATTACAAAATTTGTGAAGTATATATGATCGATTGTATGAGCTCATTGTAGACAACTTTGTTACACTTTTCGTATCTATTTTGAAGCCATCAAAATTTTCTCGAAACATGAATTTAGTCTCCAATATATAGATTTTTCATTATTGTGATAAAAAATAATAATTGACTGGTCAAAATTGCAAGTGAGTATACCAAAATGTATATTTGAGAATGATCATATAATACATTCTATATCATCTGTCTATACTAAAATTCTCCCATTACAACACAATTCTTGGCTATTGTCATCATATACTGGTAGAATTTGAAACGTAACATAGATGAATGGGAGTGAGGCCCATAGCCGTGGTAACGCGGGACAAACGCTATAAAATGTAATTTTTACGATATATCAAAAAAACTTACCTACCCAAAAAAAAATATACACTAGTAGAATTTGAAGTATACATGGAAATCTATATACTGTAGACCAAACCTCACATGATCAAACCACAACTTGCTGACCATAAATTTTGTTGCACATTTGTTGTTATTTATTAAGATTTTAATAAAAAAATTACATAAAACACTACACATATAACTTTTGATTTCACGCGTAATTTGAATATCAACATTGGATAATGTCGATAGCTTAAAATTATGAAAAATGCTTATTGTACCCTTTAATTTGATTCTATTATTAAATGTGACAAAAAACACAACTCTCTTTATTATTTATATTTTAATCATTTTTATGTGTGGTTATTGTTACTTGTATATGTGTATTTAGTAAGGTGTCAAATAATGTAGTACATATTACATTATCATAAAATTATACGGGCTCTATGTGATTCCAGCTACTTCTTTAATCTTTACTAATAATTTTTAAATAAGGGTCCAGCGAATGGACCCTCTACATATCTCACGAATACAAGTGCAAACAACCAATATGACTCCATTCATTCAAGGGACAACAAAGCTAAGGACAAAAGGTTAAGGGTGGTCAAAAGGAAGGGGATAAAGATTTATAGACAAGTTAGCAAGCTCCCTTAAACTGCTCAACCCACAACAAGCACCCTCCCTCTCATCTCAGAAATTATGAACAATGGACAGCACGTTGCACTGACTGAGGAAGCAGAAGAACAAGGAATGAACATAGACGCGACAGAGCCTGAGGATGGAAACGAGCCGGATGACCAGAAAGCAAGCACAGAGCCAACTTCCCCGGCTCTGCCCTCGCCGAAAAGCACCCATGACCGGATGGAAAGCATCGAGAATCTATCGGAGGGAATCTGTCCGGGACAGAACTCCACCGAAGAGATGCTGAATCCAACACTAAATGCTAGACTGATCACCGAAGGAGCTTCAAGGGATGAACAGTGGGAGGGTCAGTTTTGTGCGAGGCAGGAATCTTCAGCCCGGAAGAAGCATGGTAGAAGGAAAGCAAACTTTAAAATGGCCCGGACCCCAATCAAGCCCACACCTTTCCAGCCAGTAGGCCTAAATGAGAGTTCTTTAGCATAACATATGCATAAGGTGAATGCGAAGGACAATCGAAAGTTTAGAATCGAGAAGATGAGGCAGAAGAGACGACAATGTTCAGCGCCGAAAGTACAAGTTAATGAAGATGCAAGTACATGTGCTCCAGAGTCAGATAACTTGGCAGATGTAGTCGAGAAAGCCCAACAAACAATGTGCCTCGCAAATGTATTTGGAATGCAACTCACAGCTGAACATCTCGAATGGAGCTTAGAGATGGTCAAAATTAAATGTAGAGAGACCAATAACGTCTATGTACATTCACAATTTTTAGTAATAAAATACTTAACTACCCAAAAAAAATTAAAAACTATTTAATAATAGAAGACTTTGAAAGAAACTTAGTCTATTTTGCAAAATATGGAGAGATTTTATGGTTAATGAAGCTTGGGAGCACTTTGCTCAATCTTCACGTGATCGATATTTCATTCGGGTGGACAATTTTTGCGTGACACCATCCGTTTTCGAAATTAATCGCATAATTCAAAAACTTATAAATTCCATCGGGGTCGTGTCGGAATATGAGAATTTTCATCTCCAATGTATAAACTTTCTAATTATGCAATCAATTTCGAAAACGGATGGTATCATGCAAAAATTATCTACCCGAAGAAAATACTGATCACCCGAAGACTGAGCATATGAAGCACTCTGCAGGATGCTTTTAGTCTATTTTCTTATCCAAAGTCTTAATTGCGACGTTGAATTTTATTTCTACGGTCACCATCATTTAATCACTTATAATTGTGACTATCAAATCAAAATCCAACGGTCACAATTATAACTCGAGACGTATCAGAACATATCATCCAAGACTAAAATATTTTTCCAACAAAATTGTCCTCAACTTGATACCAGATTCCTTTTATAAATTAGTATCCAAAAGAGAAATGCGCGACCTCCCCTCTCTCATTAGCAACACGGCCACATCCAATAATCCCAAAGAATATCTAATCCGCCCACCCCACAACTAGCAAGTTTCCAGCACGACTGCCAAGCCCTAAACCAACTTTGTTATGCTGCATATATGTTACATGTTGAAACATTTAGCGATCACTCTAACCATGGGTTCATGCTAGTAGACTTCATTCACAAAAACCCACCCAACTTCTTCATTTCTTATAGTTGCTGCAGCCTCAAGGCTCAGCAGGGATGTGCTTGAATACACCATAAATTTCCTAGCTGTCATGAAACCTGCCTTCTTTCCTCGCTTGCGATCTATTCTCTGTATGACGTACCTCTCGCCTTTCCACGACATCATTACGTGTTATGATTTTTATGGGGTGTGCCTCTGTGTTGAAAACCCATTGATCCAGGGGAATCATAGTGGAAGGTGAGAACAGAAGGTATAAATATTTCAACGTCTCTGCTAGGAAGAAGCTCTGCATCATGTTGTCTTTTACACCAGTATTAACCTGACAATACAAGGAAAACCGTGATCACCACTTGAGATATCATGCATGCACTTGAGAGATTGCCAGATGCACTTACGTCTTTCAATCCAACATATCCAGACTCTATGCGACAGTTTTTCTCGAATGCTTCGAAGATATTCCATCCCCAATCTTTGTACGTCGAATTGCCAGTAAGACGCCAGAGATAAAAAAGCGACTCTACCGTCTCTGGCCTCAATATATTCCATGATGTTCCAACACTCATCTCCTGAATAATTATTACAATACAATAAAATATCTCCAAAATGATCATTCTTTCTCATAACATGGCATTATTAGCTCATTATTATTACTCTAAATAATGGACCAAGACACTCACCTGTCCGGAATTAAAGAAGTAGTTCTCTCCGGCCAATTTTGTTGGAGTGCTTTGGTAAAAGTTGTAGCAGGTCCAAGCTAGCTATAAACAGCATTCTAGATTATCCACTCAAATAAATGATATTCACCTACCAGGCACATCAATACCAAGTCCAAGCTGAAATAATTGGTAATGAGCAATGCTACTTGGACCATCAACTTTGACACACTTTCATAAACCCCTTATGTGGCAACCATCACAACCACACATTAAAAAATGAGTGTGGTTGTGTGTCAAAGTTGAGGGTACGAATAGCATTATTCATTGGTAATACCTCCTCAGCCAACCCTAAAATTTGTTTAGCTTCATGAGGATCGTAGCCTGTAGACCCCAATGCTAACATTCCTGGAACAAAGCAGGCAAGTTCATCCATCTGCAGTTCCATGAAAACAGGAGCAACATAAACACCAATTTAAAAGGTTAGTGCACATTCATCAGTCATTATTAAGACATACACCACCTTGTCTATCAAAGAGCTTCCAATCTTTTCACAGATATAAGTGAAAGAAGACGTGTTACTTCTCCGCACTAAGCTCTGAAGACCTTTCATGGATGTCTCCCACATCTCCCTGTTATGATACATAGCAGACCACTCGTTTGTTAGAAGGGTTAAAAAAGAAAAAAAAGAATGTCGTGCACGTAAACCAAATACTTCAAATACATTTGTGCAATCAGCACTGTGTGCACAGGATATAAATATATGGATATGTTAGAGTTGAAGTAATTAAAAGGAGGTACTTGCCTATAATGTCTCACTGCAGCAGTTTGGTTTCCTTGTAACCAGGCCTTGAGCAAGTACTCATAGAAGCTGCATATTGGTTTCAAAATATTAGAAGTTTGGATAGTACGCCCCGGTAACATCAATTTTACCAAACATGCAGATTAGAACCTAATAGCATAGCATTAAATATTGCAGTTGAAAGCTCACTTGCAAAGAATACAGATAAGATAGTATTAAATAGTGTGGCAAAAAAAAGTTGTAAGACCTGTCCCCCATGGCTCCAAAAGTTATGGTTGAATGGGTTCTTGTCCCTTTTTGTGGATTAATGTAAATGGGCAGGAGGCCATCAGCTGGAAAAGTTTTGTTGAGCTCCAAAATGACATTCTCCACCTGGAGCATCGAGGTATTGGATTGCTCCATGGAGTGAAGATACATCATAATTTACAGGAAAATGGATATCATAATGATATTGTTTGTATATCATGATATCCCATGTCCAATCCAAGGCGATTGAATATAATATATAGCATGCAATGCAAGTGATAAGGCTTCAAAAATACATCAAGATATTAGCACCTTCTGCTTGTATTTAGGGTCTCCAGTCCTTTGGGAAAGAGCAATAAACTCCAGCTGCTCGGTGCCGGAATCAGCAAGGATGCTGTCACCCTAAATGAGAAAATATTACATCTTTTCATTAATGCTATACATCCGAGATAAACAAAATAAGTCAGCGGCACTGCGTATATGGAAAATGTACAACAGAATTCCGTGTAAGAATGAGCATATTTAATAGACAGTGGAAAACATTTAATTTCAAAATTCATGGTAAATGCCCATAAAGAAATATAATAGCCATAGATAATATAATCTTAAGAGTACTCAAGTCTCAGTAATGCCGTCTTACCCCTGTCCATCCAGGATTATGCGGATTACCATGAGCCAAGTTAATAATATTATATGGGATGCCGGAGGAAGTATCCCAGGCGGGCAGCAGTCTGTCAGCAATATCTTTAGCCTTCTCAAGGAAAATTTTATCTCCAGAGAGATCATACGTGCTAAGAAGTCCACCAACAATTCTGGAGAGTTCCAACAAATCAGCAATCAGTAGAGAGCGCACTCAATGTCTTTTCTTCTCGAGAAAATAAATTATTGCAGACACACATATGTAAGAATCGCAAAACGCAGTCTGAGTAAATAAAAGGCATATTAAACCTTTAAAGCAACCTTATGGTTGTCTCAAAGACGCTGGCGTCATAGCTCTTGTTAAAATCCAAAGACTGTGCCACCCACCTGCCATAATAAAATACTAAGCATCACATAAAAGCTGGAAGATACAGCAATAACTCAGGCAAGGAAGTCCACTGATTTAACTTCGAGATATTAACATTATACTAGGAAACAAGAAAATAAAATTTATCATCCAACAAACTTCTACCCTGATAAGATGCTTACATCCGCATTATTCAAAAAAAATGAAGATGTTGGGTGTGGGCTGAACATAACTGATAATAAACTGGTTTGAAACGATACAGAAATAAGCACAAATTAGAACCGCAACCATTTCCTGTCATCTGAGCTTCGAGGAACATACCAACTAGTACTAATCATGCAGATCAGAGAATTAAAAATCATTCCAATGACAAGGCGGTCAGCCTCTCAAAATCATGCTATAGTGGAACTTGGAAGGTGCCACCACGATAAAAAAAAATATTCACGCAATGTCAAAGCAGATAAAACCATAGATTGTAACACCAAACTTACTCTCTAGCCCTGTGAAATTGCTCATCCAAACCCATAATGTATAGAGTGTCGAGAGCATCAACAAGTGTTGCACCCAGACCACCAAAGCTATCAACACCATTTTTGGTTTGAGGCTGGCAACAAAAAATGAAGTCATGAAAATCAATGTCTATATATATATCGTCTTTTTGGATAAAAGCACGTGAATGTGTAGATTTTTATTGAAGATTACACAAGCTATAAACATCATCCTTGTTTCAGGCTATCAACCCAAAAAACTAATGGCTGTAATGTGTATTTGTCGTTTTTTAGGCTGGAAATAATAAGTCCAACGACTGTAAATTGATGTCTATATATGCATTTGTCTTCCATATGAGTGTATTTGTATGCACATTTCTATTGAAGATCACCATGATCCCATCAGAGCATAGGACCAATATATATATACACGTACCTAACCTTTAACTACTTTGTCGCAATTCAACATAAAAATTTGGAATAAAACAAGATTTTGTATCCTCAAAGGTTCAGTTGAATATATTTCAGAGAAGTACATCTAGAGTTAAAGTTCATACCTGGAGTTCATCATGACCCCAAGCATATTTTTCGTACGAACTCCATGCATGAATCATAGCATCTCTAACTTTCTCTCTTCTGGTAGTATCAACAGGGTCATCCGGAATATCTGATTTACTAACTGCAGAGTCGGCTATGCCAACAGAACTTTCCTTCCCTATGCTACTACCAGTCTTTATTTCTTCAACCTGAAAATATCCATATCTAAATAAAATAGTTCATAGAGTATGAAGAACAGCATAACAGGGAAAGGAAGGCATAACAAGTTAGTAAAATCTCCCTCAACTAAGAGAGTAAATCAATTAGGAAAAAAAAACTAAGAAAGTAAACCATGCTATAAATATTTTGAAAGAAGCCGAGAAATACCAGATTTTGCAACCGAGAAACTTCACTGTTCAATTTATACACAACTTCCTGCACAATCATAGAAGAATTTATCAATAGCAATGGATGCACAAATCAACACGGTAACAAAACATTAATAGCAATATCTACTTCCGATTTCAGAACCTACTTACAAAGTAGGATACTGTTAACAAACAAAGCTGTATTGTCATGTTTTGCATAAAAATATTACTGAAAGCATCATTGTAATAAAATTGTCAGACACGGCATAATCTGGGACCAGTTGGATAAAGTACTGGCAGCAGCTGCAGAGTATGTGGCACCTACAAACTTATACCGGAGTCAATGAGTCATGAATCATAGTTTTCATTTTTATAGAAACTGTCCATCAGCAGCTTGAACTGTTGTAGTTCAGTCTAGGAAGATTTTCGTAAGTAAGATACCCAATAAAATTCCAAACAGAATGAATGCACCCAACAAAAGCATACTTTTGATCTTATCATCAATAGGACGACAGCTATGCTAAGAAAAGTACTTCAGAACTATCCATATTGAGGTAGATTACCTGGAAAAGTGAAAGTCTCAATGTCCTATAATTATTTTTAAGATAATTTACGTAGAAAAATGCGATCTTGGCTAACCGAGCAGAAACTAATGTTATACCTTTATGCATCTACCACACATAAATCCTATTTCATTTCAAGTAAGCACTGTCAATGAAGGTAAAATCAATCAAGATAAACCCATCAAATGAAAAACGTCACAAAAAAATGATGTGGCTACACAAATTTTTCTAGACAACGAACGAATCCCATCACATTCTGAAAGAACGAAGTCGAACCAACATATCCAAATTATTCTAAGGAAGTCTTCGATCAATGTACCTCGTGCTCGCGGATCAGGGTCTGTCGATCCCAAACAACTACACTGGCGCCAACAAATAATATGAACACCAACGCCAAACGTTTGGGTCTTTTCAGATAATATGCGGGGTTTACATATCTCCACGTACTGGGGGAGGATCTAGCTCTTGCCATTATCCCGCAATGGTTTCCAATTGATCAGTCAGAAACTTCAGCAACAGCCCGCAACACGAATTGACATGTCAATCAAATGAAGAGGATCTTTTGAGTGATTCAACTCCTCTATGAACAATCTCCCTGAGATCTTTCAGTAGAGAGAACTTGTAAGGTATGCCTCCTTTATCGGTACAATCCCGAAAAGGGAAATAATTGAAAGACTGGTGGAGGCAGTCTCTGAGTAAATTCCAAGTAATCAATACGAATCCTGAGAAATCCCGTCGTCGATTTTCGAAGTAAACGCCGACGAGTTGGAGTTGCAGCTTAGATATTAGATTTTGGTTGTGAATTATTGTATAGTGTGTCTGATTGGTGTGGCACGTGCGTCGGTATTTTACACTTTTGTACGAATTCGGTCGGTCAATCTCACAGTGCCCTGTTACACTACACACTATACAATTCTTTTTTCCGTATATATACCCAAATCCCATACATACACTGTTATCCAGACCTACTATACCGGACGAAAAGTCCATGTGAAATTCACACAATACCCAACGTGGATGTATAAGATTAATTGATGTTGTGGCCCCATTATACTTTTCATGAGATGGTGCCACGTATGTTTTCATGTGAATTTCTTAAAAAACTTTCGTCCGAGATAGATTTTTTTAACCATTATCACAATATGAATGTCCAATAACTGTGGTCAAATTTTTATTT
>JAOYMZ010088503.1:0-10967 GCA_025802335.1 Pinguicula primuliflora
CTCAAGTTTCTGGTAGAATCACATATCCATTGATCTCACACTTCTAGATGCATTTCCGTGGAACCAAAAGTGGACCAGGCGGATGAAGCCTCAGTGTTTCCTTGATTACACTGTTCAAATACTTGAGCTGATCCATATCGGATTCATCAACATAACATTTGGAATCACAAACACCACACACTTCTTGTTGCATTTTCTCAAGCATACTGGGATTTTTCATGAGTTCAGCTAACGCCCAAGTCACTGTTATCGATGATGTCTCACTTCCGCCAAGAAATATATCCTGTGTGTACCAATAACCAAAAATATTATAAGAGATCCCATGAAATGAGAGGGAGTTGGGAGGTGCAGTGACTTAAGTCTATAGTATGTAGTGCCCATATGTTACATCAGAATTGGTGTGACAAGGGTGGGTGGTTAATAATTTTGCATAGGCACACTGACTCAGTATGCCACATGGACATTGCACACTATGTAGTGATTAAGTCACTCCATAGTCCCCTCTTCCCGAAATAAGAAGGGATGATAAAAGAAGGAACAACAAATACTAACCACGATGACAGCTTTGATGGAGTGTGAACTCAAATGAATTTCACTTTCCTCCTGCTGATATTCGAGAAGAGTACTACAACATACTCATGTTTATCCTTCTCATCTACTACTCTTCGATCCTGAATAATTTTCTCAATTATGATATCCAAATCATCATGATATTTTTGTAGCCTATGTATGGATGTACAAAATTTTTGAAGCAATCCAATAGATGGGAACAAATCAGCCATGTCAAAACTTGATGCCAACTCAAAGAATCCATTGATTATGCTGAGCATTGTATCTTTCTCCTCCACTCGTACATCTCCGAATGCACACTTTGAAACAACTTCAAGCGTCGATAGCCTTAGTTTCTCCGTCATATTAATGGGTAATCCCTCGGTTGAAGCGATCCAATTCACAACACCTAATAACACTTGTTCTCTTATGAATCGAAATGATTGGACTCTTTTCTGGCTCAAAAGTTCCAACACACAAATCTTGCGCCGTTGTCTCCATCGTTCCCCATATGGAGCAAATGCTACATCTTGTTTTCATCATCTTTTTCACGGCGTCTGCCTATGAGATCACGACTGACGAAACCTCGCCCAGCTGAAGGTGCATGACTGAGCCATATTTAACGGCGAGGCCTTGCAGTGCACGGATGGGATTGTGAAGATTGCCAATAAATGGCAACTTTACCGGCCCGGGAGGGAGATTTATGGTTGCCCGTTTTGCTTTGAATATTCTGGAAATGAAAGTAAGGAAGAGCAGGGAAGCCATGAACTTAAATAGTGGTGGCTGAAACTGAATTAACTCCATGAAGAAAATCTGAGAAAGTTGGATTGAACAAGCAGTGGTGATGGTTGTTCGAAAACGGAGAGGACTCGCCTATAAGGCTTTACATTATTTTATCATTATATAAATTTAGTGTTCGAAAAGTCCGAAAAATGAAGCGGTGCGGGAAGTTCAAACGCCCAGGTCGTTTAGGCGGCGCTCAGCCGCAAGTAGTGTACGAGAAGTCGGACGGTGGAGGCGGGTCCGCCCCCGGCCGCCCAGCGACTTGGCCGACTAGTCGGCCGACCAGCGCAACCCCTTCACCCTATTTTTTATTTTTTAATCAAAAAAAATATATAAAAAAAGGTTTAATATAAATAGAATACAAAAATACACTAAAAAAGAAGTCAGAATTTTTCAAAACAATATTCAAATAGTTTAGATATCAAATTTCATCATTAATCTTCATAGGTATTCCTTCTTCTTCGTCAGTCCCGGTCTCACTCTCAGCCTCGTGATCCGACTCAAATTTTTTTTTATGTTAGTTGCGTTAGGTTAGAACTTATTTTTTGTTAGTTGCGTTAGGTTATAACTTATTAGACAGGAGGCCAGTCTGAAAACGCCGCCTGTGCGGCTGCTTAGTCCGCCTAGACGGTGCACTCTCTAACATTGTATAAATTTGATCAAAGTTCAAAATATGACTTGCCTCAATTGGTTCAACACTCACCATTTTTTATTAGCAAGAGTTGCCAATTAACTGTACACATTGAAAAAAATATATATATTAACTGCAAATTAATCGAAGCTAATCCACACCTTCTCTCACTTTATACCAGGCTACATCACGTTTTTAATATTAATATAACAAAATTTATTACATACTAATAATTAAATTTCTATATTTTGAAAATTAATTGATGAATTAATTAATTAAATTTCTATAGTTGGGATCCTCTTGTCACTCAAACCATAAGCCTTTTCATGTGGAGAGCGCTCAAGAATATTCTACCAGTGGACTCAAATCTTAAATCCAGAGGAGTTTACCTCACCTCCAAATGTTCATGCTACAAAACACCCCTCAAGAGGAAACATAGATTCACATACTTATGGAGGGAGAAATAGCCTTAAAAATCTGGGATCATTTTGACAACATAATTAGACCGAATGCTCATATTACAAATCTCCGCAGGCTTCAAGACAAACTCACATATTGGTTTTCCTCCCTCATTTCCTCCCCAAGAGGCAAAACGGTCAAAACCATCTGCAAAATACTTCCCTCACTTATATGCTGGAACTTATGGAAGGAAAGATGTTCAACAAGATTCGAGGGAAAACATAGGACTACACTGGAAATTATAAATTCAATTACATATAACCTGTCTGTTGCCATGATGTCTCCTAGTTTTCAGGTTTATATAGGACCTACAGACCTCATCATCACGCAAAACCTCAAACTTGTCTTTCCCATCACACCTAGGACAAGCAAACTAAAGGGAAGATGGCAGGAAAATTTTTTACTTTGCCCTGTCAGAAATATTTTTTGTGGAAATGCCCTGGCGTGCAGTTGGGTACTGCGCGCCCAGGCCCGCGCATCTCGCGCAGTTGCCTACTGCGCGAGTGAAAATCTGCCCACAAATACACATAGTAGTCCCACTGTCATCTTCTCCAAGTTGCAAACATGAATTCCTGCGACCGAGCACTGGAATTCATGGCAGATCTGGTCATTTTATACAGTGCAGTAACAAGATGCAGTGAAGAAATTTGCTTCTCAACAACTTTTGTCTTTCGCTTTTGAAATCTAATTCAAGGATTCCAAACCAAATTTTCTGATCTGTGAGCGCCGCCCCACCGCCTCAGTTCGCCGGATCTATGAGCGCCACCCCACCACCTCACAGAAATCGACAAAATCCTCAGTTCGCCGGTCGGGATTCTACTTGACGACGTCGATGCCGCTCCCACCGTCCAGAAATCTGACAAAATCCTCAGTAGAAGAAAAACTACTCTGTCAAATTTTTATCTTCCGATCTTCTGACTTATGTAATTTCGGTACTTTGCCATGGTTTGCTGATCTTCCGACTGATTTTCCACTGGTTAACCGGGTTATACTATGTGTATTTGTGTATACTATGAAAAAGAAAAAAAAGAACAGGTTATACTATGTGTATTTGCGACAGATTTTCATGCGCGCAGTAGGTAACTGCGCGAGTTAAATCTCGCGCAATTGCCTACTGCGCGGGCCTGGGCGCGCAGTAGTCAACTGCGCGCCAGGGCATTTCCACAAAAAGACATTTCTGACAGGGCAAAGTAAAAAATTTTCCGAGTTTAATCTCCAATGTATACATATTACAATGGTATTTCCAAATCCAATTATCATTACTATAATTATAATACTAGGTAACATTAAGAATGGTATCGTTGGTACCTAAGAATTCTGGTAAATCAAGTACTTCAAATATAATTCCTATCACGTGTTAACATATTAGTGACTGTCATCACCTTCTCCACCGGCCTAACACGGCCATTCTCGGCATTCCATGCTTATCGCTACTGTCTGAAACTGAACCAACCCAACCCACAAAGGATCAGCTTTGATCTCTTTAATGGCGTCTAGCGATAATAATTTACGAAGAAATGCAAAAAAAGAAAAAGATGATGAGAATAAAGATTTGTTCAACTTATTTCCTAATTATCAGGTTACATCAATTCACACAAAAAAGCCTGAGCAGGCAAGGTCAAATCACGGCACACACACACACGCCATATGCTTATCTACAGGTGCAGAACATCTTGGATAGGAGATTTTATTTTTATTAAAAATGAAAAAAAAAGTAATTTTGTAAACACTTACTAACCCATTTGGTCCAAACTGAGCCGTTTTTCAGCGAAGTTGGTGTGAAATTAAATGCGTCTTCTTTTTAATTCATTTTATTATTTCCCTTTTGACGTCATAATCCGATTTTGTTTGTCCCTTTGCCCCGTAATTTGCTCCGAAGCTCCAAAATTTCACCTTGATTTGTAATGGAGTCGCTGAAATCCAAGAGATGAGACCAGTAAAATTAATTACTGGGGACGAGAGAGGGAGAGAGGGAGAGAGACTAGAAAGACGAAAGCCTGGTAAAAGTCACTGGAGTGGAGTGCAATAATGACTGGCGGAGGGTATGGGGCCGTGTGGGTGCAGGGCGTGGGAAAGGACGAACATGACATTGTCGGTTGAGCTTTTTTGCAGTTTCTTTGTTTTTTCATCCTCACTCACGATCTCTCTCTCTCTCCTGCTTATTAGCTTCGCCACAAGAAACCAAGCTGTCTCTTGTTGGAAGCTTGCTGGGCTGTTGGAACACCTGCAACACCCACACCCCACAAACCCACATACATATTCTTAGCGTTCTCTCTTTCACGGGGGCGACTTTTTGTTTCTTGTTTAGTTTTTTTTCTAATCTCGGGGTCGGAGGAAGGGAAAAAAAATGCCGCACGAAATGTGGGATTCTCAGATTTGTGGGAGAAAAATGGTGGTTGCTTCTATCCTCTGATGATTTGGGTGATGAATTTTATGGGAGTTTGTTGGTGGGGTTTTTGAGTTGTTTGTTTTTTCGGGATTTGGGGTTTTCGAGAAGGTGATGAATTTTATGGTGAGGGGTTTGAGTTTTCCGGTTGGGGATTAGGTGTTCTCAAGAAGGTGATGAATTTTATGAGATTTTGTTGGTGGGGGATTCTGAGTTTTTTCGTGTCTGTATTGTGAGATTTTATTTTTTTGGGTTAGGGTTTATAGGTTGACAATGTCGTTGCCTGGTGAGGACAAGGATCTCCGTGTGCAAGGGGGTTTGGCTCACAACGTAAACTCCGTCGAAAACCAGCCGGAGAAACCGAGGATCTCCGAACAGAACACCGGTGGTGGTGTGTCGAAGACAAAGGCGGCGGCGACTCCTCGAATCAGTTACAAGGAATGTCTGAAGAACCACGCCGCCAACATGGGCGGCCACGTCACCGACGGGTGCGGCGAGTTCATGCCCGCCGGCGAGAACGGGACCCTCGAGGCACTCAAATGTGCCGCCTGCAACTGCCATCGGAATTTCCACCGCAAGGAGCACCACGGCGAGCCGGTGGCGATTGCGGGTGGTGGTGGAGCGATGGTTCACCCGCTCCAGCTCCCTCCCCCGCTCCCTACCCCGTCGTTGGGCCAGCACCGAGCCGGAGTGGCACACTGGAGCTCGATGCCCCAGCCGGTGAAGATGGCGTTCGAGGGAGGGGGAGGTAGCGCCGGGACCGACTCCTCCAGCGAGGAGCTGAACTTCAACGCTTTCCATTCGAGCACGGTAGCTCCCCCGCCGCCCCAGTTCGTGACGAAGAAGCGTTTCCGTACGAAATTCACGTCGGAGCAGAAGGAGAAGATGCAGGACTTCGCGGAGAAGTTGGGGTGGCGCATCCCGAGGGAGGACGACACGGAGGTGCAGAGGTTCTGCGCGGAGGTCGGCGTGAAACGGCAGGTTTTCAAGGTCTGGATGCACAATAACAAGACCTCTGCAACAACTGCAAAGAAGACTCCACCAGAATTCTAAGATGATTTCTTCTCTTCTTCACTCACATCAGTGGCGCCTATGTATGGTATGGAACTCTTTTCATCATGAGGGATTTGTATATTTTTCCATTACATGTATTAGAATTCATGGCCTTATGTTCATAGGCTCTTTGTTGCACTGCATGCTTCTTCTTCTTTTTTTGGATTAATTGGTGTAATATTTTGGCCATGAAGAATTTGTATTCTAATTCTGTGTGTTCTTCTCTTGCATCCAATGATTCTAATCATGTCTCCTTCCATACAAACATAGCTTCATAAATGAACATAGCTTCATGAGTCTTAATATTGCGGATTGGGACCAGGTGCAGATCGAGTCTGGTTCAACGAACCCTTCACCACCCTAATAAAATTGCAGTGTAATTTTTTGGGAGGAAAAAGTATTTTTTGCATCTCACATCCATTTTGAAGAAAAAAAGTAAGTATGACGTTAGGTGCATCGATAGGTTTGGTCATATGGGTGCTCTTTGGCACATACCCAACCCGGTAGATTCGGGCTCGTTCACGCCCGCGTGCCAATGAACCAAAATACAAGCAATAGAGTGAATAATCAATATCATTATATGTTAGTCATTTTTCTGTTTTTAATCCGTATGAGACAATTGTACTCTAACATCCTATTGCAAGTCAAACAGAACTTATTAACCTGAGATATTCTATGTCAATCAACAATCGTAAGCATTGCAAAGTAGTTTCTATCTCTTCCTAAGTTCTCTCTCCATATAGTCTATCTATTGTTCACAATTTATGACTATTGCTCCCATCACCGCAACCCTAGATTCCTCCGGACACTACCTTCGACAGTCGTTGACACAACGGCACACGCACCGGCAACAACAACACACTGAAAACTCCCCCGATCGAAAAAACATTTGCATCACTTCTGAAGCCTATGCAGTATGTAGATTCTCCTTGGACATGGAAGGGAGAACCCACAATTTGCCTCACAGACGAGGAAACTATGTCTTTGAATGCTCCGTTCGAGCATGCCCTAATTGCAAAATTCCCGTTTGGCCATCCGTCAATGATAGCAATTAGGAAAGCCATAACGGCAATTGGGCTGAAATCTGCCTTTTCGATTGGACTTATGGATCAAAAACGTGTACTCTTTCGATTTGAGCATGTGGATGATCAACATCACTTCTGGCTCAAGGAGAATTGGACAATAAATGGCTTCGAGATGCGCATTTTCCGATGGTCGCCGGATTTTAAACAAGAGGCGGACTCACACTATGCTCTGGTATGGGTTTCTTTCCCAAGCCTTCCTATTAGATTTTTCTGACTGAACTTTCTGTATGAAATCGCGGGGTATATAGGCACCCCGATAATGGTGGATCAATCGACAGCGAGTAATAATAGACCTAGTGAAGCTAGGGCCTGCATAGAAATAGATCTGCTCAAGCCCCTGACCAAGAGAATGTGGATTCTGTCGCCTGACCAAGCGGGCTTCTGGTAGGCGGTGGTATATGAGAAGGTGCCCCTGTATTGCTTGCATTGCTATAGGAAGGGCCATAAAGAGAAACATTGCAAAATCCAGCATCCTGAGCTAGATCTGAAAGAACCTGAACCTGGAGCTGCTAATGAGGCCACAAATAAGAAGGAGACTGCAACAAATAAGGCTGATGGCCAATTCCAAAAACAAAATCCTGCAAACACCTCTGGTCCCTCCGCTAGTGGTATGGCAAACGAGGACAATAGGGGCTTTTAGAAAAAAAAAGACTTATCGAAAAATTGGTAAGACAGTCACAATGAATAACGCGATGCCAACCCCCGCTATGATGCCAGGAAAGCAATCGACATGTAAGTCTACTAACTCATTTAATGTGTTGGCCTTACTAGTCGATGATGATTCATGTACAAATGTGATTCCTTTGTTAGATACTATAAATGAGCCTGCGTGCATTAACTTGGAGGAAAATAAGATAGTAATAAAGAATTGTTAGAAGCAGCAGTATTAGTAAATGATACTGAGTTAATTAACTCAACCAAAAAGGAGGATGCACTAAACACAGAATCTGGAAAATCACATCAGGATCAAACACTAGAGGCAGAAATAATTTAGGAAAATGGAAAGAAAATTAGTTTAATCAAGTCCCACACAATGCTAAATCACTCTGCAAAAATCTATATCCCGCAGGTAACAGAAGAAATTTGCAGGAAAATGTATCAAGCACTGCCTTAGATTCACTAGGTAAGGATGAAGAGGACATAACAATCTTACAGACTCAGGTTGATCAAAGGGCATTGCTAGCACAAGATTCAGCAATAAGTCCCATATTAAAAAATGAAGTTCAACATGTATATAACTGGGTAGATAGTCCTATGAATGATGAACTAAAGGCTTACTTTGGAACAAAAAGCTTACTACTACTATAAATGATGACTTATCCAGTATTACTGTGGGCAAGACAAATAATGAATCTGAGAAATTATTAGATAATACTGAGGCAAAAGCCTTGGGAAAAGACATACCTTCGTTAACCTTGGAAGAACCCGAACGCATAAATGGTAAGAGCATACAGATGCCTTGCGTACAAAATGAAAACACAGATGATCTAGAAGGGCCTTCTGAAGACTTATCAAACACAAAAATTCGAACAATTGTAGTTCCTTATGCAACATCTGACTGCTCCCCAAAATTTGACTGCAAGGAGTCCCCTTCCGATACAAAAACTAAAAAAAGAAAAGAGACAGAAGTCTTTCTATATAAAAGTGCAAGTACTTTAACGGAAGAATCCCTAATTCCAAAACAACAAGGCACAAATTATATCCACGACAAATTTGATGTATATGTAAATTAGCCTCCACTAAGCACATTTCTCAACACCTCTAGCTCTCCTCCCTGCTCCTCTCCCCGCTTAGTGGACCCTGTCTCCGGAACTTCCCTAACTCCAACAAAGAGTGGGAAAGAAGGAGCAAGTATGCTATGATAGGAAGATGATTTAATAGAAGAGGAGGATAATGACTTGTCCCCTTCCTTAACAAAGGAGTCGACCCCAAATAACTCTAAGGGCAGTGCTGAACCATCAGCTAGTCCACTGCAGATAACATCACAAAAATCAAAAACTGAAACCCCAAAGGGGTACAAAACTAGATCTAAAATCAGGAAATGACAAAAGCCATTTTCTGGAACATTAGAGGAATTTGAAACACGCCCTCAAAAATGAGATTAAAAAACTTAATCAAACTACATAATGTAGAACTAATAGCCTTATCAGAACCTAAGCTAGATAAGGACAAACTCGAAAGGATAACTAGACAACTGCAAATGCATGATAGCATATCCAGCTCGGCTAGTTCCTTTGGATTCTATGGCAAGGGCATCTAGAATGTGACCTAATCTTTGATACAGAACAACTACTGGTAGTTAGATCGCATAATAAAAAACTGATCAAACGTGCTTTGTTTCCTGCGTATATGTAAAGTGCACTAGAAACGAAAGATAAGTCTTGTGGCATAATATGAGACTGTTATGTCAAAATATAGCGCTCCCCATGATGATGGGAGGGGATTTTTATTTATTCATGTCACAATTAGAAAAGAAGGGAGGAATCCCGATAAACCAGGGTAGTTCCGCGGACTTCTATGAGACAGTAAAGGATTGTAACCTCACAGAGCCGCCCTACGCTGGTTATCCCTTCACCTGGTGCAACAACAGGAAAGGAAGACACAAAATATCAATGAGATTAGACAGAATTCTCTTATCAGACAACTGGATAGAGAACGGCCCAAAAGTTAAAATTACTCACCTAGACAGATCCTGCTCTGACCATGCTCCATTGCTAATTGAACTAATACATCCTCCTCCAAAAAAGCCAACAAGGTTTATATTTCAAGAATTTTGGATTGCACATCCAGAATTCATGCACAGTGTGCAATCTTCGTGGCAATCACTAGTAACTGATGCTAACCCTGCAGTGACTTTAGGAGTAAAACTGAAAAGACTACGACTCAAAATTAGAGACTGGAACAAATCATGCTATGGGAATATTTTTGACAACATTAAAAATGCAGAGGAAAAAATACTGCTTCTCGAGCAAGCATATGATCATTCAAACATAGAACAGGACAGAATGAACCTAAAAATAGGCCAAGAGCAACTGGAATTGGCTTTAAGAGCAGAAGAAACCTATTGGAGGCAAAAATCTAGAATGAAATGGCTAAAAGCGGGAGACAAAAACACTGCTTACTTCCATAACAAAGTAAAAATATAACGCAACAAAACTTACACAGCATCACTCATTGACTCCCAAGGTAACACATTGGGACAGGATCAAATTCCTCAAGCTTTCATCCAATTCTTTCAACATCATCTTGCTGAAAGTCCAACGTGTGATGATCCTGATCTACTTTCAGTGATTCCGAATCTCATATCTGCGGACATGAACTCATCCTTGACAGACTGGCCCAGTGTTGATGAAGTGAAAGGGGTAGTTTTCGAAATGGATGGAGACAGCACCATTGGGCCGGATGGTTTCTCTGGTCACTTCTTCAAAGCATGCTGGGAATAATTATGGATGATATCATGGCTGCAGTGCTACATTTTTTTGCTGGAGGGGAACTTCCTAATTCATTCACCAGTACTCTCATATGCCTTGCCCCTAAAGTGCAAAACCCAACCGCATGTGCTGAATTTCGACCAATAAGTCTATGTAACTTCAGCGGCTAAATAATATAAAAAATACTAGCCAATCGGCTAACTCCAATACTTCCTGACATAATACCCCTGAATCAAAGCGGATTTGTGAAGGAAAGGTCATTTCTGATAGTATATTATGATGGGACGAATATACGTCACACAAATGTGCAAGTATACGCAGTCGTACAAGTAATAAAACCTTGGCAAACATGGGTCATCTCCACAGGGAGTAGTCCTAAACATGCAAAACCTACAATTAAATCTTAGAGTAACCGAACAACAAGGTTTGCACCTAAACTAATAACAGAATGTAAATGAACTAATCTATAACGAATCTAATCTAAATCTAATTGCATAAATTAAATGAGTATTAAATCACACTCGGGAGAGAGATCAGCTCAAGGCAAGGTATCTTGCCCCGCTATGCAAACATGACAACCTATCCATATA
>JAOYMZ010088514.1:0-10966 GCA_025802335.1 Pinguicula primuliflora
TTTGTTGCTTTGTAAATTCATCCTGCAAGAATCATAATGAACACAAGTGATCCAATATTTGATCATAATTGAGATGAATTTACAACCCTCTTAACTGGAGTATCAATTAAGAGGAGCAGATAATGGGCCAACCCAAAGTTAGCGTTGGCCCAAACCACTCAAACTTAGGAGCAGATAATGCGCCACACCCACACAGTGTGTGCTGCCAAGTGTTGCGGCCGGCAGCCGTGCCGTGTCCTCAGATGACACAGCCTCAGAATTGCCGAAAATACGAGGTATCAGGAAACAGGGGCGGTCAGGAACAGGAGGCAGCAGAAACTGGGTCCATACTCTGGCGGTGAACAGCAGGCACTGGGAGATGCGAGGGTCCAGAGGAGAAGACGTTGTCAACCTTGAGCAGGTCTGTAAACACAATGAAGACAGCCTTGGACAAGGGATGACGGTGGCAGCAAGCAGGAGAAGCAAGGCACCGTGTTGGCCGCGAGCAGGGGACGATGATATCACCATGAGCAGGAAATGGCGACAGAGTCGCGCGAAGAGAATGGCAATAGTGCCACGAGCTGGGGTTTGTGACGGCCACAAGCAGAGAACTCTGGATGTGAGTAGGGACCGACGGTTCTCTCATCTTGAGCTAGTGTGGTGGCGGCACTCCGAAAGGTGAACCCTAGTTTCAAAATGTGGGGGGTAAGTTCCAAGGAGGAGAGAAGTTAGACGTTCTCTCTCCTCCCCCTCTTGCTTTGTTGTGTTCTGTTTTTTTATAAAACCTAAATATTAAACTTTATTTTAAAATGCTAATTAATATTACGGTGGCTACATCGTCGGAAATTAAACTCTAAATAATAAACTCAAATTATATAAATGTTAAATGCTAAACTTTATTTAAAGATTAAAATTAATATTGCGGCGGCTATACTGCCGAAAAACTAAAACCCTAAATAATACTCAAATTATATAATCTTAAATGTTAAACTTTATTTAAAAATATAGAATAATATATTCGACATAAGAATTCAAAACTAATATTTTATTATTTAAATTTATCTATTTTATATTTTAATTAATAAATATATTTTATATTATAATATATAATATTAGTATATTATATTTACAATATTAGGTTTTTGTATCACTAAAAAAACGTGAGTCATTGTTATTGTTTAACAAACAAAAAACTTGAGTTTACTTTAAAAAAGTTAGTGCATTTTAAGGGACACATAATTAAGTGTAAAAGTATTATTTGTACCTAACATTTTTTTATGTATATGAGATTAAAAGTCGAATTTTTCGGTTTGTTGTATCGACTTCGTCGCTGAAATTTTTTAAAATCTTAATAAATGATTACTTAAAAAAACTAAGAAAAATGGTTTTGTAAATTTGCAATAATGTAGTCGCGGTAACCCCATTTGAGCATGCGTCTTTTGATCCCAATTCCGACAATAAGCGTTACCAATAGCCCGAAATTTTAAGTTCAACATTTAAATCCATATTTCAAACATTATAATAAAGGAACCTTTGCATCAAATTAAACTATCACGTATATGCAGGCTCCCATCTGCCAATCACATCCGCTGGAGGCTGATCCCCACTAACATGGTGCAAATGATCGTTCCACTTTTGGGTGTATGTCCTCACGAGAGCACCCTGACCACCGCATGTACCCGTCCCGTGCGCCAGTGTCTCTCTGACCCTGTCAACAGACTCAGGAATAGACTGAATGTATCTAAACTGATGTCGAACACAGTGGACATGCATGAACTAAACGATCGCCATCAAAAAATGGGACCACCGTAGTCCGAAAATAACCGATCGACAGTGCTAACCGGAGACATCTCCAACGTATTGTAAGGAGTGGACACAAACTGCACGTAAAATGGGGACCGCTAGAAATATTAAATGAAGTATGAGCAACATAATTTGAATTAGATAGGAAAATATAAAAAAATACGAACCTGACCGGCATGAACGCCATCCAACTGCATCTGTATCGTTATAACCACATGGGTCCCTTGGCCAACGTTCATCATCCTATTGACCCATTTGGTCTCGTAGGCCTCGGGAAAATTCGAATTTCTCCGACCGTAGTGGCTATCCAGCGGTGTCGGCTGAAGGTGCAAGGTGATAGAAGGCGATCTCGAAGAACCCCATAACTGAATGAGGCGCGTTGCTCCATCCATTTGTTTTACACCGTGCGTATGAACCGTATATATATAATAATGGAGGTTACATAGCACGACAGTCCCCCACCTATAATGTCTGATGCGATCCAAGTCCTGAAGGAAGCGGAAGTAACTCGTAGGAATTTTATTACCAAATTTATCGTGTAATAAAAGCCCACCCACTATAAAAAGTGCCAGCACAACGGTGGCATAGCACTGCACATCCTTCTCGCTGCTCCTATCAGTGATCTCCCAAGTATCAAGGTATCATCCAAGATAGGATACCCTGACCCCAGATTTAAAGAAGGCAGCAGCAGCCAACTCCATCTTAAGCCAATGTCTATAATACTCTCTAGAATCGGGCATCTTCCAGTGTACACCCGCATAATCAGAAGTAAGGAGATATCATTAATAGGAATCTCCCAAATCATCGAAACATTTTGTTTAGTGATCGAACACACTCAAAATGGTAATCAGAATATATGGGTGACCGGATGGTTCGTCTCTATACTTTCCCCCTCCAAAACTTTCGAACTACGATGGTGGCTCAAATCCTATAACACATCCTTCGACTCTGGACAATATAAATATGACTGCTAGTTCTGCTGAGAACTCATGCTATTATCCAGAAAAGACAATTCTAAATAATTCAAAATATTTCTAAACAATTTCAAAATAATTCGAAATAATGACAAAATAGTTCTAACAATTCGTAACAATTTCAAAACAATTCTAAATAATTCAAAAAAGTTCTAAACAAGTCTTACCAATTTCCACAACAATTCTTAATAATAATAATTCAAACAATTCATAATAATTCATAACAATTCAAAATAATTCAGAACATTTCTAAACAATTCTTAACGATTTCAAAACAATTCAAAATAATGACAAAATAGTTTTAACAATTGGTAACAATTTCAAAATAATTCTAAGTAATTCAAAAAAAATCTAAACAAGTCTTAACAATTTCCGCAACAATTCTTAATAATAATAATTCTAACAATTCGTAATAATTGTAAAACAATTCAAAATATTTTTAAACAAGTCATAACAATTTCAAAATAATTCATAACAATTCTTAATTATTTGTAAAGTAAACTACAAAATTAAAAAAAAATATTCTAAACAATTTCTAACAAAATGGGGTAAACTTTAAACAATTCCATAAAATTCAACAAATCATAAACATATCTATAACCATATATACATATTCATAACAAGGGAGCAATGCTTTATATGGTCAGTATTCTCTTTGGGTGGATAATTTTTGCGTGACATCATCAGTTTTCGAAATTGATCGCATAATTGGAAAGCTTATACATTGGAGATGAAAATTCCCATATTCCGGTACGGTTCTGGCGACTTCATCGCCGTGATTCAGTAATAAAAATAGGAATCTCTGAACCATAAAGTTTCCTTAGGCGCCTAGTAGAGAGGGTTAGTATTTCTAAAACCCTATTTAGAAAATGTGAAACTAAATTAAACAGTGATAAAGTCATCGGAATCGTGCCGGAATATAGGGATTTTTATCTCCAATGTATAAGATTTCCAATTATGCGATCAATTTCGAAAATGAATGGTGCCACGCAAAAACTGTTAACCCGAAGGGAATACTGACCACCCGAGACTGACCATATGAAAGAGGTAACAAATAAACCAAAAATCTAAGCTATTAACCCTAAGAAAGAGGTAATGACCGAAAACGTACTTTACAATGTGCGGGACTTCCGGCGACGGCATGCGATGGTTTAGGATCAAAAGACGGCGATGGTACGGCAGCAACGACAGTGCTGCGGTGAAAAAAATGTTAGGGAAGAAAAGAACGAGGAAAGAAAAGAACGAGATACAGAAAATCGGGGGGATCATTTTTCATATTCGACGTTCCCGATCTTACAAAAGTCGGGATTTTTCAAAATCCCGGCATTCCCAAGGCCGGATATTCTTAACCACCGTAATTAAGCGTATTAATTACGCATAGATTACGAAAAGTCGGGATTTATAATTTTTCGGCCTTTGGAAGGCCAGGCGGTGGCAATTTCCCAAAAGTCTGCTGACCTTGTGGCATAAGAAAAATTGGCTCTTACCTCTTGGATGTGATTTATTGGAGGAATAATGCGAAGTGTTCATTTTGTACCTCTACAAATTTTATTATTTTTCTCATTCCCTCTTTTTTTAATTATTTCAATATTAGTATTTTGAAACCTCACTCCTCCTTATCGTTCTCCTTTTTTCTACTCAAACTTCACTTTTTTTCTGTAAGTGGGTTTAGATTTTTTTTTCTCATCCTCCTACTAATGGTAATTTTGTAAATAAATAGACTTTTTTTAACTCTAAATTCTAAATATAATTTCAACTCCCATTTTGAATGAGAATAAAAAAGAGAAACTCACTAACACTCAAATACATCAAAATGAGAAAGAGAATCAAAAGGAAAATGAGAAAGAAAATAAAAATAAAAATGAAAAAATAAGTAGAGGTACAAAACAGGCACTAAGTATACTTAACAAACATATACAAAATTAATTTGAAACCCAATACTACATCATTTTTGCATAATTGAAACAATTAAAAAAAATATTACTGGAGTAGAAGAAACAGAACCAAGTACCTTGGCTGGTGGAGAAATCGAGCGCTCGGGAGGTTATGTCCCGAGTGGGTTTAGGGCCGTCAGATATCAATCCGACGGCCCTGATTAGATTAGTAATTAAATGTGCCTTTTCAGTGGGTCAGACTCGGGCATCTCCTTGGCGACAAAGCACAGAAACACGACGAGGCGGTGAAGCACAGAAACAAAGCGACGGCGGCGAAGCACAGAAACACAACAACGGCAGCGAGGTTGTCAATGTTCAAGAATCTCCTACATTAATCCATTCGGCATGTAAGGTCCCGAGCACTCGGAACCTGAAGCTGAAGATTTCTGTTGGCTGATGAAAGCACTTTTGGCGAAAACCTAAGATGGTTGTCACCATTATGAATATATTAATATTAGTATTTAACTAAAAAAATAGTAATATTCGGTTTAGTGTTTATATCATTCGGTTTAGTATTTAACTAAAAAAATAAAATAGTAATATTCGGTTTAGTTTTAAATTTTTACGACGACTATTTTAAAAAATAAAAGTAGTAAGATTCATAAGGTGTAGATTTATGCCATTTAGCCCTTAAGGTTTATATGATAGAGTTTTAGATTTTTATGACAGTGACGCCGCCATATTATTATTTTAATAAAATAAAAGTATTAAAATTCATACGGTTTAAGATTTATAGTATTTAGCTCATAATGGTTTATTGGATAGGGTTTTACATTTTTTATGACGACGAAACCACCATAATATTAATTTTAAAAAATAAAAATAGAAGATTCATAAGGTTCATTTATATAATTTAGCCCTTAGTGTTTATAGGATAGAATTTTAGATGCTAAATGCTAAACTTTATTTAAAGATGAAAAATAATATTGCGGAGGCTATACTGCCGAAAAACTAAAGCTCTAAATAATAAACTCAAATTATATAATCCTAAATGTTAAACTTTATTTAAAAATTTAGAATAATATATTCAACATGAGAATCCAAAACTAATATTTTGTTATTTAAATTTATCTATTTTATATTTTAATTAATCAATATATTTTATATTATAATATATAATATTAGTATATTATATTTACAATATTAGGTTTTTGTTTCACTAAAAAAAACGTGAGTCATTGTTATTTTTTTAACTCACAAAAAACTTGAGTTTACTTTAAAAAAGTTAGTGCATTTTATGGGACACATAATTAAGTGTAAAAGTATTATGTGTACCTAATATTTTTTATGTATATGAGATCAAAAGTCGCATTCTCCAGTATGTTGTATCGACTTTTGAAAATTTTTAAAATCTTAATGAATGATTACTTAAAAAAAATTAAGAAAAATGATTTTGTAAATTTGAAATAATGAAGTCGCGGTAACCCCATTTGAGCATGCGTCTTTTGATCTCAATTCCGACAATAAGCTTTACCAATAGTCCGAAATTTTAAGTTCAACATTTAAATCCATATTTCATACATTATAATAAAGGAACCTTTGCATCAAATAAAACTATTCTTGAATATAAGTACAAGTAATTGGTACCTTGTGATTTTTGGCGTTGTGGGGCAACTTGCCCCTATTGGATTGTCCATGAATTGCAGGTTGCCCAAGGAATATTAGGGTGATTGTTGACAATTGAATTGGGTTGTTATTTACTCCGAGGCCTTTATAGATTAAGCTTTTTTTGGGTTAGTCTTTATGGCCGAAGAAGGAGTTACTGCGACTGAATTGAGTGTGGTAGCTGAGGAATGCGTTGAAGATGCCGAATGCGTTGAAGGAACAGGAGAGATAGACCGAATTGAAGACTTTGGAATTTTCCGAGAAGCGGGCCGAGCTGAAGACTTGGGACTTTTAGAAGAAACGGACCGTCTTGAAATGAGGCCCACCTCACGCCAAATAATCAATCTAGGCCATATTGCAGTTTGGGCCAAAGGGACTCTATCAGGTCCAATGATTTGAAGGAATTCACAGAAGCAGGGACCACAAAAAATACCGAATGAAAATGAGGCCCGACTAGAAGACGAGGCCCAACTAACAGGTCCAATGTGATGAAGCCTACCCCATTCCGGGTTATTGCTGAAGAGGAGACTTATAATGCCAAAATGGCTATGAAAGATGCGGAACTGGATACCCGACAGGTCAGAGCCGAAAAGTTGAGGCGTCAAAGGGCTCAATTGAAGCTGCGGAAACTTCAGGATATCAAGAGACAAAGACTGATAGATCAAGAAAAGATCCTCGGTGAGTTTTACGCAGATCGGTTATCCGAATTTCAGGATCCAAAAAATGCGAGACGGTTTGAGGCGACCCAGCAAGGTTAACTGCAATCGCAACTGCCGAGACTGAAATTGTTAGAACGTAACTTAGATGAGTAAATTTAGAACTATGTTGCGGGACTTACCCAAAATACGCGATGTAATCTATAATTTTTTTTCGCGAAATTAAATAAATCTTACCTACCAAAAAAAGTTTTTATACATTAAGTTAATTCAATCCAATCGTATCAATAATTGAACTCGGTAGAGTTTTGCCATTGGCGGGTTATTACCTAAACGTTGCCTATGAAATTATGAACTTCATCCTATTATTGTATTTAATGGATTTTGAAACATTCTTTTTTGTGTGGTTGTGGGGCGGGGGCTGAGGTTGGGGGTTGAAACATTGAATTGAAATTCATCTTCCTTACTCCACCCTCTCTTGTTTTTTAGGGAAAATTTTGGTGATGACGGTCGCTTAAGTCGCCTAAGCATTGCTTAAGCCGCCTAAGCATTGCTTTGGCGCCAGGTGGACGTCTTCTGCTCTATTCAAATGTCATCTAAATGCCCATTTAAGCTGCTTATACAGCGTCTAGACCACCGAAACACTGGGCAACCCTTACGAGAAATTGGTTTGAGAAGTAGATTAGTCATTAGCACAAAGTTGAATTTGACCTTAATTAGCAACAAAGTCATGCACTACACGAGTTCATTTTTCGTACCAAAATGTGTGGTACAAAATTGTCCTAATTTTCAATATGTACTGTCTGATTAGAATTATAACGATCAAGATTAAAATCTTACTTATTGCAACACACAAGAACATTTTTTTGATAACGCATGGAACCCTGCCGAGTTAGGTAAACCCAATGCCCTACCGTAATAACCTGCAAACTACGGTAGAGAGGTAAATCACACTTGGAAAGATATATTTGACAGCTTCATGTCGATGAGGGAACATAATAACCTTCTAATTTTCAATGTCAAAATTCTAATTCAACGATTAAAATTAAAATTATATTCAATAAGTTTATATAATGTACTATAGCTTTAATAAAAAGAGGAATGTTATTTGCACCATTTTTATTTATTTTCTTATAAACAACTAACTTTTGAGTTCTAATGGTATGTGAAGCATTAATGTTGATAAAATTGACACAAATACTTGACAGTATGTTTGATTTGATTAATTGTTGATATATAAGCTTAATCAATCATAATAAACTATAATCAACAGTTTGGTAGGCATACATAAAAAAATCCAAATTATACCCAACAATCAATTTGATCAGAATTTTGTGATGGATTGTGTTATAACAAATCACACCATAGAGGGTGTGATTTATTATACAACACTCAATCAACCTTAAAAATTACACTTATTACCCTCAAAACAAAAATCAAACCCAACTGTCATCCTTGTTCTCAAACTATTTAAATGTGATGTTAAAATGATAATTTTACTTTTATTTAACTGTTCAATATCATCTAATCAAACTGAATATAGTTTAAATCAAACAGTATATTATAAATCAATCAATATCTCTATACAACATTATCAATGCTAGCAAACAGATTTATTTGATATCAAATCAAACGCAATGAATATCAAACCCAATCACTTTCCCCAAACTAAACAGAGTCGTAGCATGTGTCCTCCATCACCACAGGAAGTTGCACCATAGATAAAAAAAAATTAATACATTCAGAAGATCTATAATGGTTTATAAGTTTTAAATCCTAATTAAATACTTATTGATCATAATGAAAAATAAATGAAAGTATCAATGGTGACCGTAAACCCACCGGAGCATGTTGATAGAGAGAAATTTCGATAGTGGAATTTTTGTATGAAGTCAATGTCACTAAAATTTCTGTTTGTCCGAAATTCAAATAAGACCACTTGAATTAGACTATGTTTGGAAATTCTACTGAAAAGTTGTTTTCGGCTTTTGAGAATAACTTATAAAAAAAGGTGTTTTTGCAAAGAAGCTATAAAGTATTTGCAGTGAGGACTTTACTGTGGTTAAAGTAAAAAATAGTGTGACAAAATGGATATAATATGGAATTTTTTTTTGGTATTTTGGTACATCGATTTGTATATAGATAATATTATTTTAAAAGAGAATGTTTAAATAATTACAAAATTGGCACCATCTTAAACCTCCCAGAAGTTACTCCAAGAGAGCTTTTGGCTTTTGAGGGCTTTTTCACAGTTAAAAGCTAAAATCGCAAATAATGTAAAAAAAACTTCTGCGATTGAAAAGTCAAAATCTGCTTATCAGCTAGTGTTCGAAAAGGCGGAAGGCTGAGGCGGGATGGCCGAGGGCCGCCCAGTGCCTCGGCCGCCTTGGCGTCGCCCCAGCACTTTGCCTAATTTTTTTTTGTGAATGTGTGTGTGTGTGTTAGTTTAGTTCCATTCATATTTTTTGTTTCTGTGTGTTAGTTTAGTTCCATTCATATTTTTTGTTTGTGTGTTTTAGTTTAGTTTCATTCAATTTTCTTTACGTGTGAAGTCACAAACATAATTCCAAAAACAAAAAACAAACAAGTTTAACCGAATATTTTTGGAGTTCAAACTTCATCATCAACCGTCATAGATTGTTTTTCTTCATCAGACTCAGTCTCATTCTCAATCTCAAAATCAAACTCAAACTCATCATCATTCAGATCACGAATTGTTTTACCTTCATTCAGTGGGTGCAACTTTAAAGTGAGAATTTGTTAGAGTAAGAAAAAGAACAGAACTAAGAAGAATGAAGAAGAAGCCGTGCGTTTTTTTGAAGAAGAATAAGATGTGAAATTCTTATTTCTTTGTTCGTAAATTTTTTTCATCTTAAATTTTCATGGGCCGACCAAAATCAAACTTAATGGGTCAATTAAAACAAAAAATTGTGGGTATGTAATGCTGGGCCGCCTCGCCCGTTTACACTGCCGGGGCGACCGCCTTGTTGGCCAAGGCGGCCATCGGGGCGGATGTAGGGGTGGGCAAATGGCGTTCGGGACTCGGGATTTTCCCGAGGCTCGGCCGGCCCGAATCTCGAAAAAAAAGTAGTTCGGAATAGGTTCAGGCTCTAAAAACAGGTCCCGAACTTAGTTCGGGACGGGATCGGGATTGTCTCATTTTAAAATGGGACAGTCCCGAATCCCGAATTAAAAATAATAAAATATAAAAAACAATATTTAAATATATATACATATATTAAAAAAAATAGTTAATTGCATATATTAAAAAATATTTAATTAAAATAATATTTAATTTTAGCTTCTGAATGTTTAATTATACATATTAAAAAATATTTAATTATATATATATTAAAAAAATAGTTAATTATATATAAGAAAAATATATTTAATTAAAAAATATTTAATTCAGGCTTCGGGACGGGATCGGGCCCAAAATTTTGGGCTCGAATTAGTTCAGGACGGGATCGAGATTCGACAAATTTCGAACCCGAATCCCGAATGCCCACCCCTAGGCGGATGGGGCGGCCGACAAGGCGCCTGGGGTGGCCGAGCCACCCTGTCACTACGAATCGGCCAAAGTCTGTGCGCCATGCATGTTTCGAGCGACAAGGTGGCTGCTTCGACGTCGGGACAGCAACCTTTTAGAACACTGATATTAGCAGAACTTGAAAACATAGCCTTAGAATTATTGTCTCTTACGTTGATCTTTTAATTTAGATAGTAAAAAATATAATGTCAATGTTAAAACTACTTGTGGCACATAATATCTATGTTAAAACTACTTTTGACACATAATATATCTATGTTAAAACTACTTGTGACACATAATATATCTATGTTAAAACTACTTGTGACACATAATATATCTATGTTAACAGAACAGATCCTATGGTCAGTTTTCCCTTGCGTGTATAATTTTTTCAATTAGCCATCCGTTTTCGAAATTGATCGCATTATTGGAAAGCTTATACATTGAATTGCATATGTTCAAGTTTTGGTGATATTCCGACGA
>JAOYMZ010088525.1:0-10965 GCA_025802335.1 Pinguicula primuliflora
GTGAGATAAAAAGTCTTCCGGCGATTTGACTTGATTAGAAGGTATTAAGACGGTTTAGTATTTTATTTCTTTTCTTCTTTTTTTAATGCCTTTTAAGTAAAAAACAATAAAATAAATTAAAAATAAAATAGGAGGTTATATTTCAAAATATGATTGTGGCGGAGTCGAATCATCTTTAATTTACCTTTTATCGATTTCATGTATCAGTAAGGCTATATATGGAACCTGGCAGGATCTCTAAATGAATTGAACTTGTAGCCAAGAGTAGATCTTCTGCCATATACTCACCGTGTGTGCTCTCTTACATTTACAAAACTAGATGGCAAATCGTATCAATTTTGCCTGCACACAAACATATTGATGAGAAGTTTCAGCAAAAACTCCTCGTACCCACAAGTTATCCATAGTTTGAATTCAGGCTTGCTGCAAGAACCACCATATGTAAAATTATATTTGTATACGTTAGGGGAACGAGTTTGTTGAGTTGAAATGCATATGTTGCTGCTGGTCGCTTTCTTATGTTTCGTGGTATCAATAACCAGGATCCAATTATCACCACACAACTATTGCTATCTCGTAATCAACACAAAACTACTACTATCTCGAGAAGAATTGAAACAACAAACAAAACGAACACAATACAAAACTTGATCTTCCTGCTGTTCCACCATCCTTCATCCCTCTCACCCCTCCGGACCCTAGTTCTTCTTACACAACAGACGGGAACATCCGACATGTGCATCCACCCTTCGATTGGCTCCAAATCAGATCGAAACTAAAATATTTCAGGGCAGTCAACACGGCATGCCTTTAAAGACACAATCTCATCATGACAGAAGCCAATCGAAGAAGCCTCGTCGAGAATGGTTGCATTCAGTACCATCTTTCTTTCCCAGATCATTTTTACTCTGTTCTCCGTGACCCATAATTCCATTGTTCCTTTTCCCGTCAGGCATGTGAATCCGAGCTTCCCCTTATGTTGCATAATCCCCTCCACTCGTATTGAACCATCATTGTTATGAATCCACAAAGGTAGAGGAAACTTCGTAAAGGATTCATCATCTACGTTGAACATCAAAATATTGTCTTTTGAGGTTAGCCAATGGACAGAGGAACCAACCGTGACTGGGGAGGATAGTCGTATATCAAGGATGAACTCATGAAACGGGAGTGTCAAATCTTGTATCTCAACCCACTTTCTGGATTCGGAGCTGAATATCTCACATTTATAGAAATCCCTTGTCATTAATACTCCTCTGGATATTCTAACAATCTTGTATCGCAGCGGCCTCGATCCTAGGATTACGATAGCATGTCCCTCTGCGTGATAACAAAGTTTTGGATTTGGTATCTTCATCCATTATATACCAAGTACCTGTACCTGGTGTATTCCGGCCATACACAACACAATATCCCCTGATCAGACGATGCTAGAATCTTGATGCCGTGACCACGGGGGATCAAGTCTTTGGTGAGATCACCATTGCATGATACGAAATCCGTATTGTAGATGCATCGTCTCATGTCCTGCAGGAGATGACCATAAAGATTTGTGGTTCTCGGGCTGAAGTGACGCACAAAACTCGCCTCCTGGATCATCTGGTTCCATGTTTTGGAAACCATCTTCAAATTGTCCAGCATTCGCAAAGTCGTTGTTCGCGTAAGTATCTCAAACACCATATCAGGAGGCTGATCGATCGCCATGGGATGGGAAAGGAAGAAACACAATTGCAGAGTGAGCGATCGTCTTTAGAAAGTAGGGTTTATCAAGGGCACCCACAAGCCAAGCGCAGCAGAGATTGATCGCATGTACGGCGTATACATGTATATATAATATATAGAGAGAAGGTTGAAACCAGTCTTCACATAAAAGAAAGCAAGATTCCTAATAATAAACAAAGTCTTTTAATTTAGCAAGTTACCATAGACATAAAAAAGAGTCCTATACAATCGAAACTCCTCATGATAAATATAAACGGTTCGTGTATATAATATGTTACGTGTTAGAACGCATGACTAGGTCAGCTCTTCTTGTTTCTATGGGTCCGCCCTGCCCTGCTATATGATTTTGATTTGGTACAAGTCCTATAGTAGAATCCTGAAGTTTTTAATTGTTCATCCAATATATAGTATTTGTGGATCCTCGTTGGATGCAATTTTTATGCTCTTCTCATGCTTGTGTTTACAGTTATTATTTGTTTTAACAAATTGAGGTTGTATTTCGAATATTTGATGGTTGAGGTGTGGAGCACTATTTGAGTATAGTATTAGTTTAGGCTATGCTAGGCTCACTTTGAAAACAAAAGTATCTGCTCTGCTTGCATAGTCTTACTGGATTGATTGTGTCTTTTATCCACTGTATAGTATGTGAGATCGCACTTTTGAATGTATGCTCCAGAGTCCAGGCCTACACTTGTGATATTTTTTCGACTGGAAACTGAACAATTTCTTCCGATTGTCGAATTGTTTGTGGTCATCGTATCAGAAAGTTTACTCGCAGGCCTGTTGTTGGGTGCCATGCCAGTGATCTTAAGTTTGTGGGGCAATGAGCATGGTTGTGACATTTAGAGCTCCCCGAGCTCTCATCACAGTATCTCTCTGGTTGCTCTAAACTGCACCAATCAACCATGCCTCACAATCTGATATTGATTGTGTCTGATCCATAAAAGATTCTTTCCAAGATCCCTTGAACAAATGAGCTAATTGGAACTTTAATAACTCTGTTGAAGGTTATATCTGCAAGTTTGATGGGGATTGACTGTTGGCATGATAACGACGCCAAGGCCTAAAACATACACCTATTTTGTTATGGACTTAAGGGCGAGTTTCCACTTGGTGTATCGAGTTGTTCATCCATGACGGGACTTGATCTTGCAAACTGCAGTTTCCTGAATGCTATCATCCGATATGTACTTCATGATGCTCTACTCCTATGTGGTGATTTTTGTTTGCAACTCTAGGAAAAACTTATTAAGCTTATTAAGTCAAGTGTCGGCGATGAACTAGCGTTGTATAGTTCGTCTTATAAAGATGTTCTTTTTCATGTTACCGTTTGCAACCTACTTTGCCTTGTCCATACATATGAAGGAAGCATACAGTACGGGTTAATAATGGAAGCTGATTGTGTAAACTAAAACTCAGGACCTAGTGAGCATGAGCATTCTTTGACAAGTATCCTTACAGGTACTAAGACCATGGAGCAACGATACTTTCTTTCGGAAAATGTATAATCCTAACAGAACCCTAGTCCAAATTATACATATAGTGCAGTGTATCTCCACAAATATGAACACCTAAGTGTGCCTCGTAATCCCCGTTCGAGAAGTAGGTCGCCTAAACCGCTTAAGCGCTAGGATGTAGCCCTCCGTCTTGCCCGAATTACCGCTTAGGCCGCTTAAAAGATCGCTTATACGGGCGCATAGGCCGCTTAAGCATTGATCGACCCCTGACCGTCCAAGATCCGCATAGTGTTTTTTCAAATACTGCTCGTAACTAGCCGGCACCAAGCTAGCTTAAGTTTCATTATCTGATTTGTTCAATAATTAGTGCTTTTAACAGGTATTTGAAATATGTGTTCAAAGCTTAAAAAATTAATATTCAATTGAAATTCTTATGTAGAAACCTTTTGAAAACCGGGCATTATTTTAATTTTGATAATCGAGTAATATCATTTAGGGCATACATTAAATGTATTATTCTTTAAACCAACATGTATAGAATTTTAACTATATTTTATGATGCATGACCAAAAATGTTTACGGTTTCTCTTTTTTTTTTCCCCCGCGAACCCCGATGGTACATATAGCAGTACCGCATCCTATAAGCATTCATTGGTCATCTTAATCAGAAAGCCCTATGACAGCATAGTTTTAATATATGTATAATATATATTGTATCCAATTTTTGAAAATTAGACCGCGTCGAAATCAAATGCCTTCATCCCTAGAGGCCGATGACTAATTATTGGCCACACACAAAACAGATGAAAACGACGAGTATATTAATATATGGAGCTGGATCATGGAAACGTACAAAATATAATTTATTGCCAATGCAAGGAGTATAAACTCAGGCCCTTGAATATGGGTCTTCGCATGCTGTAATGCCAATCTTACAATTACAACCATGCTGTGCAGAATATCTTCATGCATTACAATTATCTCGGTACTAAGCCGCAGGCATATTATAATATAATACACCAAGAACTACTAAAAGTTGAAGCCTTTAATCCAGAATCGGAAAAGGTTTACATCACATAAAGGAATAAATTAAATATTTAACGAATCACTATCCACAACAGAACTCTCAACTTCTTGTTTGCCCATTTGCAACAGAAATACTAGAGCTATTGTACTTGCAACATGGCTGCACGGCGAGAAATTTCAACGGGCCATGTTAAGAAGCAACCGTGGAGACCTCAGCAGGAGTATCTAACAAGGAATATGGCAGAACAAAAAACTATACCCAGACATCCAGAAGCGAAACAATGTGCAGTCAAGACAGAGAAGATAGCAAAAGGTAGATCACAGCTAGAATGAACTGAGACAAAATTGCGGAAAATAAGCCTTCACAGACAGTGATTATGTACCTCAGTTAACTTGTTAACAGATATAAAGGCCTTCAGTTTTCATTTTCGACCCCAACGAAGACAAATTAAAAAGACTCAACTCCATTCTATCCTGCTACTCTAATTGCTGTGATTCCATTCATCTTCGAGCTCTTGTGCTGCATAACTTTAGGTGTCAAATATATAATTGGGAAAATGTTAAGGAATAGAAATATAATACAAGTCACGAACTAAATCACTTGACAGACGACATATCCAGCCAAGAAAAGTAACCAATAAACTGGCAGTTGTCTTGAGCCTCTATATTTACCTTACTCTTCTTGTGTTTAAGAACGTCAATGGCATCCTCCTCCCCATCATGCTTTCTCTTCTGAAATGCAGTATAGTTACATAAGATAGATTTATTTAGAAGTATATTAGCAGTCATGATCAGTAACATATCACTGAGATGAGAAAAAAATTCTAGTGATGAATGCTTAGGTGCCGAATAAGTGGCTTAGGTGCCAAGTCTTAATCCTGACCAATGAGTTTTGATCCGAAGATCAAGACTAAAATACATTCAAACGAGTGGCTGAATCCCTACAGTCAGGATTAAGACTTGGCACTTCTGCACCCAAGCATTCGGCATTATAAGTTTTTTCGAGATGAGAAAACCATCTGCAGGAACTAAACGCACATTGCTAAATATTTTTGGAACTCCATTCCGTATCTGACAGTCTTTATAACATAAGTCTTGCAGTAGCCATAAAACCGAATAAATATAGTTCATTCAATTTTTAAGCCACGCGGCATAATGGATCTACAGCATGATAATAGTGCAATTTCAAAATGCTACATTGGACAAGAAAGCTGGAAAAGAGAGCTGACTGGATGAACTTTCCTCTAGGCAAGATCATTTAGAAGAAATTATAGCTTGCGGACCTTGTCATGGTATCCTTTCGATTGGTCATTCCCAGACTCAAGATTAGCGGTTTTATCTTCTTTCTTCTCCTTCTCCTTGTCTTTACTTCGATCTTTATGCCGATGTTTTTGCTTTTTGTGATCTTTGTCTTTGTATTTATCTTTGTCTCTGTCTTTGTCCTTACGTTTTTTATGTTTCTTTTCCTTATCTTTGGACTCAATTTTGGATTTCACTGCAATAGTTGGAGTTCCCTTCTCAGACTGCAAAATTTCAGAACTGTCAACTCTCACCCAGTTGCATAGTTGGGTTAAGGACTGAAAGATTCCAAGTAATGCTGCAAAATATTTTCACTTGAAGTGCAGAGAACAACCACCAAGCAGAAAATAAATTACTAAGCGTGATTTGTATAAACTCACAGAGCTAAAAAAAAAATAATAAATAAATAAATAAACTCACAGATGGAAGATCAACTGGAGCACTTTCCCTCAGTTGAAAGGCAACTTTGAGAACGTCAAGGTCAAAAGGTTGTATACGTGGATTACCGTCTCTTGTTAAAGATCTATCTTGAATGAGCTGGCCCAATTGCATCCCCTCCCCTTTTCTAATTTCTGTGTCTCCAACCACATTGTGAAGGTAGTGTGAATCTGATATTGACACTGGAAGTGACCTCTTGCAGAAGAAATCATGATGAGGCAACAACTTGTAGTGGCTGATCAGATCCACGGCACCAGTAAGTTCTCTTGGTCCTAATTTCAAGAATAACCCATTATTACATTGATCCACAATTTTTCAAAACCGAAAAAAAAATTACCAACAAAAAATATATGTCGCACCGAAAGCAAGGCCAAGCAGCTAAGGCAATTAGCAGCAATAAACAACCAAGGAGGACTGCTTCTGACTTTCAGCAGCGCAAATCAGAGCAAGAACTTAAAGATCAAATAACAAGACACTAAACATCTCTCTCTCTCTCTCCATTTGTTCTAACCACGCAGACAACTTTTAACTCCAACTGTAATCTCAAGAGTCTAATTTGTGCCTTCTAAATTTTACCCCAATGCGATAAAACAGCTTAAATAAGAGTCAATAACACCCACCAAGTATGCTTTATAACTTAGAGGATGATTCTAAAATTTCAAGCACAGTATCCTTGTGCCGGATGAACTGTCATAAGTTAGAACCTAATACCAGCCAGATGCCGCAACAAAGGATTGGACGAATGTCTTGTAATATGGCAACGATGAAACAGTCATCATCAAATTAGTAATTTTACTTGGTATTGAGAATCCACTTCCAAGCTTCTAACAATTATGCATTTAACACGTAGGAAGAACAGGAATTCAAATCCAGATAACTTGTGCACACATTAGTTTGGGGGATGTAGTACAAAGAAAACTTAATGGTGATGGGTGAGTGGGGCCTTAAAGCAACGCAACAAGGTAGCAAGCTTCATATTTTCAACATTACCTCTACCAAACTTCCTGAACTCAGTTTCCATCATCAGCTGGCCAACACAGAGGTAGTTTACTACTGCCCAATATTTACTGAAACACAGAACAGAGCAATTAACTTCAGATAAAGCACGCATATGCTCCAAATGATGACATATTTCTTGGAACGTGTTTCATCATATAATATGCAAGATGACATTAGTATGTTGCACAACAACAAATTCTTGCCATTAGAATAGGACATCACAACCAAACTATTTCGCCTAGTCAATAATTCCATATTGATATCATTTTAGCCGGCGCAACAGCTTTAAAATTTACAACTGTTTCAGGCATGTCAATACTGATATCCTAATATCCAACAGAAAAATTCGGAGATGGTCAGAAACACCGTCACATTAACATCAATAGTTAACATCGTACAAAAGCCATTATGTATAAAATTCAATCAAGAACCAGAAGCGGAAATGAACACAACATCAAGTTACTCAAATTAAATCATCAAAGAACACGTTCGAATCATCGAGTAATGTATTGAAACCCTAATCAGGAACTTCATCGGATGACACACAATCAAGTAGCATCACAAAAAAAAACGTCGACGATCAAACAATTCAAGGAAACGGTAAAGTAAATAAAACGAACAACATTACATCCACAACTTCGTCCAAATGCGTAAAAAAACTTGTCGGGGGTTTCACATAACCCCGGAGTGATCCCCGCAGAAAAAAAACACCTCAAGGCCAACGTCTATCGATTATTCTTTCAAATTGAAGGTTCCAAAACTTTGCGTGGGACGTTAGAAGCCGGGTAGTGTGCAAGACCTCAAACAACCGAAGATATTGTTGATGGAGGGAAAACTGGTTTCGCGATCCGATTGTGAAATCGGAAAATTTTGTGGGCTCTTCTAGGGGCTAATCCCCTTATATGGGCCCACCTGGATAAACATAAATGCAATGGTTTGGAAAACGTTCCGTATAAATTATAGCTACTTTTCTTTGAATTTGATTTCTGTATAATTTTATTTAACAGTATGGCCGGCTTCCCTAAATCTCCCATAATTTGGCAATCAAATTTTACTTTTGTATTATATGTATTGATGATCATTTTATATTCCTGTACTTTAAAAAAATTAATTTATCTTCTTATACTTCATAAAAAGACCCACAATCGGATAAATTTATCTTATTATTTTTTATTAATGATCAAATTAACTTTTATTTCTTATAATGATTTTCTATTTAAACCTGAGAAAAAATAATTGAACCCACTTTCTCTCCGTTAATGAGATGAGATCCAAAATATCAACGTTCGGGTGGTTTTATTAAGCTTTGTTGTACACGGATGGGCGGAGTGTTCCGGTGGAAAATTAAGAATATTTCAACAAAGCCTAATATAAACAAACTCTTGTTGTCAGATGAAATTGAGAATACTAAGCTTTTCGGTGGGTTTATCAAGAATATTTCAAGTGGGTTTAGCATCTCCGCCATGAACCATCTCCTACCAACCAACATTCGGAAACCCTTCTGGCATCACTGGAAGGATCTAGCAGTAACAAATCAAGAATCAGAAACCAACGGTGAACTCATTTCTCAACGGAGAAAAGTCGCAAACCAATGGTGAACTCCTTGCTGGTACCATCTCCTGCCGGCGTCCATTCCGGTAAGTGGGTGAGAACTCCGCTGTGAATTTGATGAGCACGCTTGGAGGGTCTTTTGGCTATTAGTAAAAATAATAATAAGATAAAAAGTATTTATGTAGTGGGGGATCTTCTATGAAAGTATAAGGGATAAATTGGTTCTTTTAAAAGTAGAGGAGTGCAAGTTGATCAATATGTATAGGGGTGTAAATGACATTTACCTGCAAATTTTCGGGTAACGTCAAAATCTGTCACTTAGTTTATCGAAGAAAATCTGTCAAACAGAAATGAGATGTCTCAGTTGGGAATTCTGGAGGTTGAACTCTTTGATGTTTGGGGCATTGATTTCATGAGACCTTTCCCCCCGAGCCAGAGTCAGCTCTATATACTGGTAGCTGTGGATTATGTATACAAATGGGTTGAAGCAATAGCCTCCCTTACCAATGATGTTGCAGTGGCAATCAAGTTTTTGAAACACAACATCTTTGCAAGATATGGAACTCTTCGGTTCATCATTCGTGATGAAGGTTCACACTTCTACAAATTCATATGCTCGAGCCTTGCGTGCATAATGTGCACATGAACCAAATTGTAAGGAATATGATTCTCAACATAGGTTCCCTAAAAACTTTTTTAATAAGTTGTTGCACTTTATACAAATATATTCATATTTTAACATGTTGTAAACCAATTTAGAAATTGTGTCCATCTCGAGAATCAGGTGGCCAAACCATCGGAATTGTATGAAGACGCGTCCTATGTGGCAGAACGGGCCCAAATCTTCTGAAAAGGGATACCTGAGAAAGTGAGAGTCCTAATATGTCTGAACCCTATCGCACCATGAGGTTATGTACATGCACCAAGGGCTATCGTCCCTCAGCAACCCCACGCACATCAAGGGCACCAAGGGCTTCTGTACCTCAGTGGCCCCACATGCATCAAGGGCGCCAAGGACCCACCCATCCTTTAGCAGCCCCTCACACGGGGACATATTTGTTAACAGATAACGTGTGTCCTAAAATGAGATAAGAGAAGATTACCTGAAAGCAGGATGTTAATGAGGTGAGGCGGGTCAGTGCTGCCCCGAAGCCTTAAAATGTTGCCCTGGACCCGTCCCAGGGACGGCTCGGGGCGAGGTGCCCCGGCGCGGAACGGGACACCCAAATGAAAATGAGATAAAAAGGCTAGGTCCCTTATGACCCAAGTTTAGTCGGTGTTTTCTGTAACTATGATGTATATATAAATTAGAAAAATATACCTTGAATTTTCGGTCTGGGATTAAGATATTAAGAAATAGCTCTAAACTTGGTGTGATCGCTGGCATGTCTGCTTCTAATTAACACAAAAGTTTCGTTGGGAAAGGAAGCCCAAATCACTAGTATTGAGCTAAAGATGGTAATATCTAACAAGAGTTCAACCCGCCATCTGTTGCAGGCAATGAAAGCATCGCTGCCTACACCATTGTTGCCGTCGTTGAAGACATCACCACCTGCCTCGACTTCCCCTCCTCCTCCACCATTTAAGACATCACCACCTCCACCATACAATCCCAAGCCCCCAATAAAGATACAAGAATGCATTCCCCTATGTGTTGTGAGGTGCAACCCTCCGAAAAAAAATGTTATTGCTCATCAAGTATTCTTTTTTTTTTTTTGGGTAGAAGCTCAACAAGTTTTCTATATGCATAAAATATGTTTCTATGATTCTGTACGAGAACAAGGAAGAAGATGGAATGGGAAAAGTTTAGAAATAACTGTATTATGAGGCAAAAGTAGATGAAACAAGAGTTTCAAATGTAGCAAAAAAGAATAGGCTAGTCACTTTGTTATAAGTCTCACATCACACTGTTTGTCAAAATATTTTGGTTGATGGCTTATCTATATAATGTGGTATCACTCAAGTTTAAGTTCTATAGACATTAGCCCAAATGAAAATCAGTTAAAATTTAAAATATGTTAATACTTAAAATATGTTATAAAGGGGCGGGTTCAATGCCCACCTCTAAAAACACTTATGGGGACATTAAATTTCAATCATCTATTTTATCCATATTAGATGGTCAGGATTTTAAATTAAAAAAACATTCACGTGCGTCTCCATTTTCATATTTCTCATCCGCCCACCTAATTTCTTGCCCTTTTTCTCTTTTCCACGAATAGGATGGCAAATCAAGGTTATTGATGACGGCAAAGGCTGAGATGATGAGGAAAAAGCGAGGTTGCTGACGACGGCAAATCTGGAGAAGACGACGGCAAAGCGGAGAAGACGACGGCAAAGTGGAGAAGACGACGGCTTTGCCGGAAAAGACGATGACATAGCCGGAGAATGTTGTAAAAATAGGACCGATAGAGCCAAACTGCAGCTAATAATTTATAGGAAATAATACTGAAGATAAATAGGACACACAGAT
>JAOYMZ010088536.1:0-10965 GCA_025802335.1 Pinguicula primuliflora
TGTGTTTGATTAGTGTGGGTTAGCTCTACTCCCTTGGGAGATGACCTTTACTCATTCGTAAAGTTACTACTTGATGATCATGTATACTTGCATGTCACTCTAGGATCTCATCAATAGATCCCGATTGAAAAGATTGTCTCTTCCAGCCATAACCTAATCATAACATCAGTCATAGTCCAAGATTGTATCCGAAAATGGTCTTTTATAACACTCATTCTCAATATTAAAAAAAGATCCTTTTACGATCCACATAATTCATCTATTCACGACACACTATACCATACGTCTAAGGATTTCATACGGTGACACATCTTTCTTTTTTATCTTCTTCCCACATGCAACTTCAATATTGTATGCTACGGTTTCTCTTAAATTTCTCAGTTGCTACGACTTAACTACAAGCTCTCTAGTCTACTAAGTTATGGTGATGCATTGAGAGATTATAAGGAGCCCATCATCCTTGTATAAGAGTACGAATCCACCTGAAATGCTTGATGATTATGTCTTGTAGCCGTCCTATTTCTAACAGTTTGCTAAGAACACATAAATGAAAGGAGCATTTTTTTATTGACTCAAGGTGGAAAACAATAAAAAAAAAAGAAACTTCAACCAAATACACGGTAATCTTTTCCCTAAGCTATGCCATTCATGTGCCAGTTCATAGCTTTAGGAGACCCGTCCTTCCTTCGTTATTCTACCACTGAAACTTCACAGCTTCGTCTCAACTTCACATGCTCCTGTTTGTTGTCGAGGTCCGCATTACTCGAAGTCCTCCTCCTCAAGTTCGGTGGAGCTCTCTCTAGCATTTCTGGCAAACCCCTGTTTTGATGTTTCCATGCCAGCTTCTCCCCCTCATTTCCCAGCTTCTGCCTCTTCATTGTTGGAGACTTTAACCACCGTGAAAATCATTTGTCTCCAGGTTTGGCTTGTTGAGGCAGTGAACTCTCTAGCTGTGCTCCTCCCTGCTGAACGTGTCCAAGATGCCATTCAAGCTTGAGCTCGCAGCTGTTCCTGAAGCTGGTAGTTCTCCACCCGCAGGCGTGACAGTTCGCCCACGTGCCTGGAGTAGCCATCAGCTGACAAAAGTACAGCAGATTGTATCACCGAGTTGCCAATCATGAACTTGTTTTGCAGGCGTCTAGCCTGGGCTAAGTTCTCATTGGCACATGCCCTCCTTTCTTCGCAATCAACCAGATGAGCAAGCATCTTATCTTTTGTTTTCTACAACCAATGGTTAGCCTCCCTCAAGTACATCAACTCCTCTGTCATCTGCACATCAAAATGAACCCTTTTCCTACCATTGGATTGCTCAGATCTTTCCATCCCTGTTACTGAGGACAGGAAAGATAGGGTCACGGCTCCAATACCAAATGTTAAAGCACTAATAACATAGGCATATATTTTGAATATCTGTGTACATCCAACAACACTTCAAATTGAATTAACCTCGACAACTGTTCTTACACGAGATGGCCATATCGAAAATAACAGGGGGGAAGATAGGACATCCCTCAATTAAAACATAATATGTTCAATGTTTGACATAGTTATTATTAACGGAATATAACATAAAGAACGCAGCAGCAGCAATGCCAACTCTATCTTCTCTTGCCTTTGATTCGAATCTGAAAGGGGGATAGTGCAGTATGGTGAGCTATGAAAAGTTTAGTAAGAAATCAACGAGTTTTAAGGAAAGGTTTCAAAACAGGCATGTCACGACAAACTCTTAACTATCTAGATATCTGATTTCAAAGCGCAGTAAGACATGAGGTCTTTACCTTGGAAAATCATCAGTTTTCTACACAAGCTCAAATATGAAAACACATTTAGCAGCACAAGACAGTCGTAGTTTAAAACATTTTCCTCCCACCTCTTACGCATAAATGCCAAAAACTCGGACCCAAAAGGGCCAACTCTCGGACTTGCAAGCTAACTCGGACCCGGAGGTCAATACTGGACCCAAAGGCCATGCTTGGAGCTGTAGCTCAATCTCACCACCACACTCTGAAGCTCACTACTTAGCAAGCAACCTCACACATTTTAAATCACATGGAAATAACAACAGGGACTCGATCATGTATGTACAAAAAAACAACCTCTACTCCTATGGTAAAAGTGCAGAATTTTGTCTAAGAAATAATTTCAAAACATAGCCACACTTATATGAGACCATTAATTGTTGACACAGCCCAATGTAGGTATTGAAAACTCCAGGAAGTTTTCGAGAAAGACATCATTCCTATAGCTCCTAAAGGTGTACCAACCACTTGAAATCAACAATAAATCCACCTAATGACCTTGAACACTTCTCATGAAAAACAAGATTTTGGCTCAAATTCATGTTCAAGTCACTAATTCAAAAAAACGAAACAAAGGAACTGTAATTAGGTTTCCATGAAAATCCCCTATACAATTCTGTACTCCCCATCAATTTCTTACAAGGGTCGTGTAGGTTCTCCTCCACAGAATTGTCCATCTCTCTCTCCTAATCCTGCTCGCTCACAGTAATGATAATCGTCCTGGTGCTGGATATTTTCGTCCTCTTCACGACCATACCCTACTACTTATACATGCCACATAGCTGTTTCACTCCAGCCATGATCGTGTGATCCCCGCAAAATTTATGGGCAGAAATCACTCCTGTCTAGATACCTAGCTGCCTTCTCGCCCCCAATTTAATTACCTTGTATTTTGAACTTCTCTGGGTTGATCGACCTTGCCCCTTCCTAATCCGTTGAATTTCTACGGATCTTGCACCGCCGGATTGATTTCCCTCTCCTTGTACCTCATTCATCGCGGAGTAATCGGCGCAAGGAAAATGACGTGCCCGGCCCTACCCCCAGGGACATACATCTGAATTAACTAATACAATTTGTAACATTAATCATTTTTAAGGTAAAAATGAAATAATACTATCTAAAGTATCAAGTCTTACTTATAATTTTTTACATTATCCAAAAGATTTTTCGTGCCATAACATATATGATATGAGAGTTACCGATCAATTAACTACCACAATACAGCATTGTGGACATATGTCAGTCTTACACTTCATTTGGATGAGGTAGAGTTTATTCACGCTGAATGTGTCGCACACCAGTTTGGCATTGTTCAAAATATTCCAAATGACGAAGTAGACCGAGATTCTGAGAAGATTGCTCATTCCTCAAAGGGTGTGTGTAATGCTCACGGTTGGCCAACACAATTTGCGCAATACCTTTTTTATTGGCAAAATCGTCATGGTCATGTAGCCGGACACCCTGCTTTCACTGATGTGCCAACCACTATTGCATTGGGGTATGCAGCATGGATTCGAGAGCATATGCGGCATTTTGTGACATCTACTCAACTAGTGGAAGATACTGGCAGTTCATATGAGGGATGAACACTTCTTGGAGAATGTGCAAGATTTTGATTTATAGATGAATTAAGTTTACTTTGTTTGTACATAGTTATATTAATACCAATGTTTGATTGTAGGTTGATCGCATGCCCAAACTTTTGACGGAGGAACCGCAACATGATTCCCGAGATGAAGCGATGTGGGGGACGTTAAGCTATATGTGTGTCCGAATGGATGAAATTTCACCATCTCTACCGGCATCAGTTGTAGTTAGGCCATCACCAGCAGAAGAGGACTACATGCCGTTATCTACGCAGGAACCGAGTCATAGGACGTTGTTGCACCTTGGTATTGGTTCTAGCTGTTCTAGGCATTATTGTGATAGACCCGAGCCATCTCAGCGTGATGCAAATCTGACCGATGATGATTTTTGGCATGCTATTTATAATAATGAGTCGATGGTAGCATTGAACTTTTCCATTCTAGATGGTGTCACTAAACTTTTGCATTTTGTTTTGACTAATAGATGATAGCACTGAACTTGCATTCAACTTGTTACATTATGCATAACCAACAAAATGTCAATCTATGTGACTACGATCTCGACTACGACCTCGACCAGTACTAGGAGGTTGTGCTCCTTTTCCCATTTCATTAGGATGTCGTGGAGGAGGTGAACGTGGACCACGTCGTCCTTTCTTCCTCACCTCCAGACTATATGTTACTAGGAAAGTAGAATTTGGAACCTCTATCTCAAGCCCGAGGGGATTAAACTTCATGACATATGTATCAGTCAAGCTCTGAATGGTCATCTTTGGCACACAATACCTCAGTGGATCACCCGAATGATATGCCTAACATGCCTTTGAACACATAAAATTAAACATTATATTCTGCATCCTAAACCTTGAACTCCAAATCGACCCTAAACCCCAAATCAACCGTAAACCCCAAATCAACCCCAAACGTACCGATATAGCATGAGAACAAGGTATCCCATAGCATGACCACTTTCTGCATGAACATATTCTACCGGCTGACCAAACCCGTTGTTGTTCTTTCGACTGTTTAGTTAGAACCATGTGCATGATAGTTAATTGTTGCGATTGGGTGCTCGTAACATGTTACTACATGAGATGGTACATGTTCTGTAGCTCTCTCATAAAAAATTTTGGCCTCCTCAGTCCATACTTCACAAATGTTTGTCATTGTAACACAGTTACGATTCAGTGCACATAAATACTTGATGCAACTGTCCTGGGTCTGTCTCACAATGAAGTGATCGGCAACCTACGTGATCCCTCAAGAACCCCATTGAAACACTCAACCTTATTGGTCGTTATGATACCACAACGTTTCCCATCATCATAAGAGACGACCCATTTGTCTAAATCAATTTCCATCAATTTCAAATAAGCTCCAAGATTACGTCTTTGAATGCGGTCCATCTAGTGATAAAATTTGACCCTTTTTCATTGTGATCCTGTCCTCCATATCATGGCTTTCAACTTCTTATACTTCTTGTTTTTCACGCCGGGATTATCAGTATTCTCAATCTCTCGATCTACTATATTTGTAGGGTTCCGACGCTGTATGGCAGCAAGGCACGCTGGGACTTTTGCCACTCCACTAGTCCATGTCTCATGCACTATCTCATTAGCATGTTTTATTGCAAACCATGCTTTAGAATACGTAATTTCGAACCCGTATTTATCATGGATCAATTGTGTCACATACAAAAAAAAACAAGTTTGCTAAGTGAACATAATGTTATGAGTAATTATGAACTATAAACTGTAATACTTGGATCTTTGGAGACCAATCTGCGCAAGTCATGGGCAATGAAAGTTTGTGTAAGGTTACAGTGGTACACAGTTAGCGAACTACCAACACATGTATGGTCATGTCCAGTGCTGATGATTTTCCACTTGCACCCATCACATAAAACCGACCACAAAGAGATCAGAAGCATTGTGGCACACCATTTGGGTGCTTGCATCTTCGTCCACCTTTCTGCGTCGCTTTTTATAGCACGAAACTCTTTTTTTGCATTCAAAATATGATATTTCGTAACAGAATGAATAAGACACGACTTGTCTCTATATAAATGACTGACTTGTAGCGTACCTATATTGTCATCATAACGTTGACTGCTTAATGGAGGGGGGATATCCATCGATTCATCATGGATCAGATACGTCTCATTGTGCTAAGTTATAGCGTCATCAAAATGTTGACTTACCAAATACAAAGGATATATTCGTAGATTTATCGGGACGACTCACATATTCTCCCCCTCGTCTTCACTGTCATGTTCAGAATCTATCATATCAACCTCTATCGGTCCTTCAGCATCTGCTTTCGGACCAAGGCTTGCGCATGTTCTTCATCATGGGTTTGCATGGGAGCGTATGAAAATTAAGAAAAATGGTCAGACGAGTAGTAAGGTGAGTACGATGTATTACTAATATCATAATAATACATATTTGAGCTACTTGATGCAACGAAAGATTGTGGCGGCATGTTAAGATCGTAAGAATGCTGTGATTCCCATTGGCCATGCTTGCTCTTGACTCCAAAATCACTAAAAATATCACTAAATTTGTATCAATTCATTGTTGTGGATATATTTGATTTTGGGTGATATTGAGTGAAACACTGGGGATATTTATTGGCATTCTTACTCACTTTCGAACCATGTAAGAAGTGGAGGGAAATTTGGCGGCCAACAGCTTATTGGTTTATGAAGCCAGTATGTTTGAAAACTTACTGGAACCCGAAGCTAGTAAGGTTTCTGTGACTTGCCAACGGCCACGAAAATTAATGTGTCAACTCTACTGGCTTTCAGAGCCAGTTTGTTTTGAAACTTACTGGCTCCGGAAGCTATTAAGGGCTTAATTACCTAGTTTAAGCCAAATAATTTCTTACTGACTTCCGAATCCAATAAATCAAAAAATTTCTCGCTCAGGGTACGAGGACATTTTCAATAAGTTTCGACCCAGATAGGCTAATAATAGAAATTTACCTATTTTTTTAACCACTGCAGTACCAAACGAACCCGTAGCTATGTGCCTAGGCATTTTTTTAGTACAAGGGAAGGTTTAAAACCCCAAATTACAAAGAGCAAAACAAAAAAGCAACATAACTATAGTCATGGTGGTTGAAAAACAAAGATAATTGAATCAGCTGGTATGCTGTGATAAATTTAATATAAACTGGGTCGGCTCTAAACGCGAGTCAATTGGGTCTCGTGTATGCAGGTATGCGTGCGGGATTAATTTGGTAGGAGTGTGGGTGTCACCATTTAAACCTTGAGCCCAAGGTGATAGGTTCTGTCCACAATTCCTATTTATACTAGTAAATCTTAGTTCTCCTAACCGGTATGGGACAATTATCCCTTTATATCTTTAACACCTTCACGGAGCACCCAGCACATAGTCCGACTAGGTGTCCATATAAGTGACCTAACCAGACCCTTAGTAATCATTTAGGCTAGGCGGAGGTAGACCCCTCAGTGCATGCCATGGGTTTAGGTGTGTAGTGAGATACTCACGGCACATTATGCAGTGCACATGTGGTACTTGCCCATGTGCACTGCAGGATTGGTGTGGCAGGGGCCGATGTTCAACACTTTTATGTGGGCCCACATATCAACAATCGCGCAGTACCACATGAGCATTGCATGGTACCTGATTGCACACATCCCAAACCCGCCTGCCATCTGGAACAGAAGTTGTGCAACAAGAACTGACCGTTTTGGCAGTAAGGTATCATCACAGCATCCTTGAACAAATTGTTGCACACCAAACACTTGAATTCTACTGGCAAATTCATAGTTTCCTCTGCCGCGAAAGTGGACGTCGATAACCTTTAGTTTAGCAACGAAAAGAGGACATAAGATAAGATTCTGCATGGCCAGAAATGCATCACAATGGTAGACAGAACAAAATCATACTTGTGCAGCTTCACCTGCTCGTCTAATGCTTGTTGGTTGAAGCCTGAGAATCGGCATCGTGTTACCGTAAATTTTATACAAAGATGCGACTACATTTATAAGAGCAATGCTACATGTACCCTTAAAATAGACACACTTCATAAACTCTTTTATTTGGTTGTGATAGTTGTCACATAAGGGGTTATGAAGTGTGTCTATTTTGTGGGTACAATTAGCAATATTCAATTTATAAAACTATAATACATACCTACTACTGCTTGAGTGAGCTCACATGAGTCCAGCTTTTCACTATCTAAATCTCTGTTCATTTTTTTTTTAGTCAATCAGGTGTAAATGTGAGAGCAAGGGATCATGGCTTCACATGTTTATACATGTTATGTTTCTCTGTATGTATGTACCTCAGGCCAGCAACATGCTTCTTCTTGTTTACCATGAAGTTGTCTTGATCAAAGTCCGAACTGAGGCCCGGAAAATTTGAATCCGAATTCGGCAACATATCAGAACCAAAATGCATCAACTCTATAGGACAACAGCGGGACTCACAGCTGCTGCACAACAAGAATAAGCCCTGATCAAACTACCATGAAAAAATTTAGGAAAGGTGAGAGTGTCTAGCTACCACTAATGCACATGAATATGATCTCCAATCATGTAGTAATTCTGAAAGTGTTACTCACCCAGGCTGCTGCCGAATTTCTGCTGGAACTCGTCTAACTATGATATTGGATCCGCTAGGGATCTGTGAATCATCACCCATGTACTCTACAATACATTAAATACATCAATATCAAGTCTGAAGCTAAAACACAAGTATGGAAATGAATACATGGCTTCATTTGGTAACAATTGTGAGTTTTCACCACGAAAGAGTGGATTATGCAGTGATAAACTCACTGAATAGTGTCCAGTACTATCGTAGCACTGCGCGCTTGGCGGGTGAGCAATTCTTTCACCCGCCATGAACTGTGTCAGATTTGCACTGTTCAAGGGTCTTGACAGGATTAGTCGTCCAGTGTGTTATTCAAATTTTGGCGGACAATTTTACCCTCCAACTTCTGTACAATGGTTGAAGGCATAAAGGTCATTTCAACCTTTTGAACTCTACTCAACGTGAATATATACCATAATCTTGTTGGCACCAAATGATTGATAGGTTAACCAATTTGATACCAAATACAGGATTTCATATACATCGCACATAGAGATTCTTTGTTACAGAATGCAAATACAGGATTTCATATACATCGCACATAGTGATTCTTTGATTACTACATATACTAACTGTATTTTTTAAATCCATATTGCTACCGATTGTACACTATAATTTTCCGGTAATGCTAGGGACACCCTAAACCTCTAATCCGTGATTCTTTCGAAATTTGAGATGTGTCTTTTGAAGGGGTATTGATCAAAGGATTGACTCGTCACCGATAACAAAATGCTCTCACTTTCTCATAAAATGTGATTGGGCTAGATGAACACACAATTATATATATTTCCAATGTGTATCATTATGGTATATTTTCCACCTATCAACTAGTGACTTAATGATTGAGAGGGTCTATCTTAGGTCCTCCCCTCGTTGTCCAACAACTACTGACACAATTAATGCACAAAAAAAAAATATAGGACGACCCTAAATCCATCATGATTTGCCAGAACCAAACGAAATTGAGTGATTGGTATAATGGATACCGCAGTGACCATTGCACTAACCATTCAAATTCCTTAAACGACATTAACTATAAAAAAAAATAGTAGGAAATTGAGAACTGAAAGCCTACCCAACCCTGAATCCTCGTCCGTAAAGATGAGATCAACAACCCCTTGATGCTGTCTCAGCTGCGCAGCACCACTTCCCTGCAGGATCCTCGCTCGCAACTCCGCCGCAGAGATGTAGCACCGGTCTCCCGTGTCAATGGTGTGGGAGTTGAATGAGTTCCTGAATTTGAAGCTTATAGTCATGGCGAGAGAGGAGGAGGAGGAATGCTGGCTGCAGCAGCTTGTGTCTGTGAAATGTGCATTCGTGGGGTGGGTGCTATGAGATTGAAGTTGAAAGTGTCGACATATGTTTCTGTGCTGTGCTCACGTGTGGCGACTGCAGAAACATTCTGAATCCCAAAGTGTGTAATACAAAAGAATTGAATGGTGGCGCACGTGAATGTGTAAGGTTGGGGGGGTCGTCCTTTACCTGTCGGCTTCCATGCATTAATTTCCGTGTCCGAGAGACACACTCGCCAATCAGGTAAGACGCTCTAGATCGAGATGTTGGTGTGAGGAATTATATAACACAATCTCACTACACCTTTCACTCCCATCATGTAGTAGCACGTTATGTGTGGAACCCATCTTTATGAATATGAGAGGGTGTTATAGAGGTACCATAGTTAGAGGTGTCATTTATCATTTTTGTGTTAGTGTATCGAATTCGGTATACCAACATTTTTCGGAACTTATGTTTGTCGGAAAAAAAAAGTAAACTTTTTAAGAATTCTGGTGTCAAAATTTTCAAATATGGGTTATAGAATCTTTTTTCGGTGATGGATATAGTTTAGAGTTTGTGTTAAGTGTGTTTCTTTCTAAACTTATCTTTTTTTTTGCATATCAATGTTGCCGAAAAAATGTCATACCTAACACGGCACTCAGATTTGCCGGTAAAATGTAACACTGCCCTTTCTAGATTGGTGCCTATGTTTGGAACAAAATTTAGAGCCTATTTTATGTTAGTGTATCATTTCTCCTTCCTTGATCATTATAGTGTTGAAATTTTGGCCAGTTTTGGAACGTTCGTAAGGTGCTGATTTACGTAAGTAGTATAAGAAGTTGTGATTCACCTTAGGGTTCATTTTTCGAATTATGAACTAGTTTTTTAGAGTTTTATATTTTTTTCGTTAATAAAGTTGCCAAAATCAAAATCCGACTCTGGATGGCAATCCGAAATAGGTTTAACTTTCTCGACCATCTTAACTTTTCGGATGAGAAATAGCAAAATTTTCTTTTATTTTAAGATAGTAAGTAAGAGGAATACTCTCGCTTCAAACGACTATCTTAGGTTCACTAAAATAGGCATGAGCACAAGGGAGTAGACATGCACACACCAAAACTTTCGTAAAAAAAAGGTAAATCAGGTGTCGTATGCTTTCCTTTTACCGGATTTCCCTTCGTCCCTAAGAGATTTTCCGGGAAAGGTTTTAAGGAGGCAAAATGATTTTATCCTTTTCACTAGAAATTTGGATGAGTATGAGGTACTAAAAAACAATCCAAACAATTAGCTTTTTCTTTTTGTAGGCTTTATTCAAGAGTAGAACATCAATAGGTTCATGGGAAGAACGTCACTAAGTATTGTTCGACGATTTTTTTTTTGTTTTATTTTTTTTATGGGTTGAAACTAGGCTCATTGTACCTCTTACGATCATTAATGCAAACAAAGTATTTGATGGGGAAAAAAAATACTCACGCTTCTCCCAATTTTGAGAGTATATACTTCCAACTAATTTGAGAAACCTGCACTTAACCCAAAAACTCATTTGGATTAGGTATGACTAAGTGTTAGGGGTGTCCAAAAATGCCCGGCGGCACCGGGCCGCCCAGTGCCGGAACCGGGCCCGGTACCGGTTAGTGGTACCGGTCGGACCCCGGTTCCGGCACCGGTACGTAAATTTGGTAC
>JAOYMZ010088547.1:0-10965 GCA_025802335.1 Pinguicula primuliflora
GATCCCTAGATTGTAGGGATCACATCCTTGATTGAAGGAGACCTTTGGGTCTATATAATGTAGCAAACCTGTGAAGAAAAATATACAAGAAAAAAAGACACAAAAAAGACGGAAGTATTCTTCTTCCCTCCCGTAGAGTAGGCAATTGCCGAACCACGTAAATATTCGTGTTCTTTACAATTCCGCATTCTATCACCTATATCATTTTCCATTCTGATGGCAGGAAGCCCCAGTCGAAGTGTCAGTACCCTGTTGTTGCCGGACATTGTACACAATGGACTGGCATTTGTGTCAAAACCACACCCACTGTCGCTCGAATTCCCGTCGTCGACTGCCGTTTCCATCGTGGTAGGAAAAGTCTCACCTTATGTTCTTTTCTTTTTCCTGGTTGGTTATATGTGTTAGCTGCCGATTGTTTGGTTGCAATATTCCAGTTTATTCGGCAAGCAAATTTATATATAACATTACAAAATATATTTACATATTTTAACATATTTCCCAGCCCGCCAAACTTTAGCTCATCAAATTGATTTACATGTAGACTAATATGCTACCAGGCCTTACCTGCCAACTCAAAAGAGATGTATGAGTTCAATGTTGTATCGCGCATGATACCATTCCCATAGCATTGTTTTAACCCGATGAATCAGATCATCCTTGTTGCATGCACGATGCTAAAAAATTAGGCGATTACTTGCCTGCCAGATATTCCGGGTGATTCCGAAACCAAATCACGTGCCAGAAGTCTTCCTTGATTGATGCGGGCATGTTTTCTCTAAATTCCTGGAAAGGCAGGATCTCTGGTGCCGCTGCTAGAGGTAATTGAAGCCATTTTTTCAGTCTTATCTAAAAAAATAATTCTTTCATGATAGGACAATTGTTGAATATGTGGTCTCTGCTTTTTGTTTGAGTTTTCATGTGTTCTGATGGAATCTCTAGATGGGCTTATGGGCGGATGTAGCCCAGAGCTCGGGGTTCGGACACCCCTAGTTCAGAAAAAAAAATCCAAATTTTAGGGCTTATAAATTTTTTTTTTTGAAATCCAACAGAATTTGGGGCTTACAGCTTAGGTAAGGTTCGCCCGTTCCTAGTTTCCACTTTTATTTCCGTTCATTGATTCGTTGTTTGTTGACCTTGTTTTGAACTTGGTTCGGTCGTCCTTTCCCACTTTCAGGTTCGGCCTTTTCCAAGTTTCGTTGCTGGCGCCTGGGTGGCTGCTGCTTGCTGTTGGGTTGGGTTGGGCAGTTTGAGTTGGCTGTTAGCTCTTGACTCTTGCGTCTTGCTGATTGCTGCGTAGCAGCTTAGGTGAAGGTGAGTTTTTGTTGTTTTTGGTAAATTTTCCAAATGAAATTGTATTTGCTTTCCAACAGCTTAGGTGATTGACTAGCAATTTAGTTTCGATGTCTAGCAATTTATTTCTGATTTTTTTATTATAATTTTATTGAGGTTTATTGTGCAGGAATTTATCTCATGTCTATATAATGCCTTGTTTTTTTCAATATGCCTGTTGCAATAGTTTTTTGCCTCTTCATTTGCGTAGCAGCTTAGGTGACTAGCAATTTGGTTTCCAACAGTACAATACATTCTTATGAGTTATGATTATGACTAACAATTCTATTTCTGATATGATAATTGTATTGCAGATTGCTAAATGTATTGCTAATTGGATTGCTAAATTGCTAAATTGTGTTGCTAAATGTTAAGCTTCATAGAGGAATTAAATTATAACTGTTTTGCTAATTTACGCATTTTATTGTTGAATGCTTCTGTTTTATTATTAAGTGTATCATTATGAAAAGAATTACTAATTTTTTCGAGAATGTCCCTATATAATTGGAGGAGGAGTCATCTGTTGTTGAAAATGAGAATGAGGGTGATAGTAGAAATAGACCTCGAATAAGTAATGTGTTATTGGATAGTGATGTTATTATTGATCCGGGAAATCGAACAAATGCCAAACAAACATTATAGTTCGTGTACATGTAATATTTAAAATTAGGTATATTTTGTAACTTTATTTGCACATTATATGTTAAACTCCGTTTTTTATAATTTTTGAATGGACACCCCGATCGTAAAATCCTGGATTCGCCCCTGTCTACTTCCCAAAGAGAGATCATACACATTCAAGTTCAATGAAATATGGTTAACAAAACATTTGAGTAGCACTTTGACTCCTAACCTATCCAAAATATTGCAAATCTGCTGAGACTGTTCATAAGATAATACTTCATGATGAGAAGTGATATAAGACATTAAGAGGACAACACTTATAAGTGCACTATGAAATTAAATAATATAAAAATTAACAAATTATTGTATCATTTCTCAAAAATCATGTTTTTTATAATATTTAATTCGATAATGTGCTTATGTGTGTCCTTCCCAGCGTCTTATATCAAAATCCGTTCGTGATTATAGTCATTGGACATTTTGATAAATGCTGGCCACACTTGCCAGTCGGGTCGCATCTCGGCCGTGCTTTACAAAAACCAATCGGCTTCTTCTTCATTACACTCTCAGCATCAATCTCTCGAACATAAACAAAGCACCACCGCCGCTCTCATCCTTCTCTACGGTCTCCGGCAGAATGGAGGCCATTGGAGTTCTGATGATGTGCCCGATGAACAGTTATTTGGAGGCAGAGCTCCAGAAGCGGTTCGATCTCTTACGATACTGGACCCAGCCGCATCCGCGCGAATTCATCGCGCAGCACGCGGATGCGATACGCGCCGTCGTCGGTAGCGCCGCAGCCGGTGCCAATGCCGAGCTTATCGACGCGTTGCCGAAGTTGGAGATTGTCTCGAGTTTCAGCGTGGGACTGGACAAGATTGATCTCGGCAAGTGTCGGGAGAAGGGAATTAGGGTGACCAACACTCCGGATGTCCTGACCGATGACGTGGCGGATTTGGCGATCGGGCTGATGCTTGCGGTTCTGAGGAGGATTTGTGTGTGTGATAAGTTTGTGAGGGGCGGAGCATGGAAATATGGTGACTTCAAATTGACTACTAAGGTCTAATTCTTCCTCGTTACTGATCAAGAGTGCTATTATTGTATCAGAAATGAAGAATATCTCGTGATTAAGTTTAAGCTTTTAATCTTTGATGTAAATAAATTTCGTGGGATGTCTAGTGATAATTTATCTGATGCTGTGATCCTGCTGGTTGTTTAGTAGAATGCACCTTGTTTTATTATTTCTTCCTTCCTGTTGAGATAGCCAGCATTCTTCGTTGAGTTGAGTGTAGTTGAGATTTTCATAATGTTTTTTTTTGCGATTCATATACCTTATTTCTGATTGAGATTTGGCAGACGTATGACCTTCCTGCGTGCTATAAATACTCATTCTTGGCATATATGGTTTGGTTAGCAACTATGCTATACTTTGCAATTGTCCCCTTTGTCTGCTTGGAACATCAAAGTTGAAGTCTTGCTTGTCTACTGATCCCGTTTCTCTTATCTTTGGTCTAATATGTGTTTGGCATGCCTGCCATTTGATGCAGGAATATGTTGCTAGAACTCTAATACGCAGGGTTTTTACTTTTTAGTAGACCACCATGGTTTTGCGTATCCTGTCTAGAAATTTATGTTTGAGTTCTTCGATAATTTCGGTGTTGTTGTAACTCCAACCCATCTTCTTGATCTTGCAATTACCCTCTTTACTGCTCGTAACATCAAAACTGAAGTCTTGATTGTTCACTGATCTCATTTCTCACATCTTTGATCTAATATGTGCTTGGCATGCGTGCCATTTGATGCGGGAATATGTTGCTAGAACGCTAATATACAAGTGTTTTTAGTAGACCACCATGGTTTTGCGTATCTTGTATAGAGATTTATTCTTGAGTTCTTCGAAAATTGCCCATGTTCTTGACTTGGAACTCCAACCCATCTTCGTGAACTTGCAAGTATCCTCTTTACTGCTTGGAATTGGAACATCAAATTTGAAGTCTTACTTTGTCTACTGATCCCATTTTTTCTTATCTTTGATCTAATATGCGTTTGGCATGCGTGCCATTTGATGCAGGAATATGTTGTTAGAACAGTAATACACAAGGGTTTTTATTAGACCACCATGGTTTTGCGTATATTGTCTAGACATTTATGCTTGAGTTCTTCGATAATTGCTTGTGTTTCTTGCAACTCCTAACTCACCTTCTTGATCTTACAGTTCAGTGGCAAGAGAGTGGGCATCATAGGCTTGGGCAGAATCGGCTTAGCAATCGCCACACGAGCAGAGGCATTCGATTGCCCCATCAGCTATTACTCAAGATCCCCTAAACCCAACACAAACTACAAATACCATGCAACCGTAACCGAGCTGGCATCAAACTGTGACATTCTAGTCATAGCTGTTGCACTGACTCCCGAAACTCGACACATCGTGAATCGAGAAGTGATCGATGCACTGGGGCCAAACGGAGTCCTGATCAACATCGGAAGGGGACCCCATGTGGATGAACCCGAATTGGTCTCTGCTCTGGTTGAGGGGCGACTTGGTGGTGCTGGCCTTGATGTGTACGAAAACGAACCCGAAGTACCCAAGGAACTCTTTAGCCTTGACAATGTTGTTCTTCTGCCTCATGTGGGGAGTGGCACAGTGGAAACTCGAAAGGCCATGGCTGACCTTGTGCTGGGAAACTTGGAAGCTCACTTTTCCGACAAGCCCCTATTAACTCCCGTGGTTTGAGAATCTGTGAATTTCCATTTATTGTGCCGCGGCTATAGTCAGAACATTACGGTCACCTTAATTTTAATCGGATAGATCGCCGCCTCATGTGGGATAGCGGGGTTGAAACTCGCCAGGCTATGGCAGACCTTATCATTGAAAACCTTGAAGCACATTTTGCACACAAGCCACTTCTGAATCCAGTTATAGGATCCTGTATATTCAGGTACATTTCCATGGATGCTTACATTTCAAGGTGAAACTTTTTCAGTCTTTGATTGGCATTTCAACAGGATTCATGATCTTTGAAACTTCAGTTAAACTTCATTATCAACTCCCCCATTTATCATTTACAGAAACTTAACAGTAACTTAATCTTACATTTTAAGGCTCTTTGGGGAGTTGGTGAAATTCTCAACTGCAACATCTCCCCAGAACTATCTCAATGTACAAATGCATGAGACAGACAGATCACACATGTCTCTTCTCCCCTTCTTCTCACATCAAGATGAAGAAGCACCTTTGAAGATGAGAAACTTGAGAAGCCCCCTTGTGTATGAGTGAAGAAACAACCAAAGTTGGATCCCACCACACACTGCCATCCAGTTCCATATCTTTTATCAACGGCTGATAAAATTGCCAATATTTTTCAATTTGACCACCGACCCGAAACGCAGAAGGATAGAAATTTTCTAAGCCTCTCTTTCTTAAATGCTTCAATTATTTATGTAAAGTAGTTTGGCAAAACAAAAACAGATTCTTCAACAAAAGTGGTGGAGTAGCCAGCCAACTTCAATTATTGATCACCGGAGTGTGGGTCTCTTTGCTGTCCCCACGAGCATCTCTGGGAAACTAAGTCTAACCTTTCCTGATATAAATTATACTTGGACTATACCTAACCTGAAAATGGGTGGACTGGACCTTTTGTCTATATCAGATTCACCACTATGGGTGATTAACAATCGTCTAAGATCAATCAGGAGGAAAGAAGCACCAAATTATGTGCTGTATTTTTCTTTCAAGATCTGAAGTCTCTGAGCTAGTAGTGTTTAGTCAAGATGTTCTTATGATACAGTAAAACTTTGTAATGAAAGGTTAAGAGGACAATGAATAGTGCTTATCTCCAACTCTTAAAAGGTTGCATCTCATACTCTTAAATAACGTGCAAAGACTCCCCACCTCCACCATCTGACAGTGACTGTTTTCTGCCGACACTTCAAACTCAACTTCCCTGACCGAACCACGAACCAGGCCTGGATGAAGCCTTGGACCCAGGTTCGGATTCAAGCTCGGTTGTTTACATGTGTCTATTGTGGCTCCCCTTCCTTATACTACCAGCCGGTTCTGGATCATCACCGCTGAAAAGAGATTATCTTGTCTCTGGACTGGATCATTCAGCTCGCAGACCGACAAGTGATAGCTGAGCTTTCTTCATTGAATGTCTGCTGCAGTGGAATAGTTTGATTTTTGTTGTTCTAACGTATGGTTACTTTCTTCTTGGTTGTGCCCACTTTCTATTCTACCGAAGTTTGATTATGCATCCATTCACATAGTTGAAGTAAAGCTGGGATCTTTACATCTTTGGATGACTCAATCATCAAGTAGCTCATCCTGCTTGCTTGTGGATTGGATTCCTCTGTAGGCCTGTGCAGTGTGCTCTGTTGTTTTATTTTAGAAAACAAAGATGCTTCACACAAAATCTGAGTCCGACATCACCAGTTTAGCCCCTTCCTCTCCTTCGAGGTCTCCCAAAAGGCCAGTTTACTTTGTCCAGAGTCCATCAAGGGATTCTCATGATGGTGACAAATCATCCTCCATGCACGCAACTCCAAGTTTCAACAGCCCCATGGAGTCCCCGTCACACCCTTCTTTCGGACGACATTCCCGGAACTCCTCCGCCAGCAGATTCTCTGGGATCTTCAAGTCGTCCTCCGGCCGGAAAGGAGGCGGTGAGGGGAGGAAAAGGAACGAGAAGGGTTGGCCAGAATGCAATGTGATTCTGGAAGAGGGAAATTATAACGAGTACGATGATGGGAAGATGCTAACAAGGAGATGCCAGGCATTGATGGCTCTGCTTGGGTTTATCGTGCTGTTTACTGTGTTTTGCTTCATCATCTGGGGTGCTGGGAGGGATTACAAGCCTGAGGTTGCTGTAAGGGTAACTCATCTTGCTCTTGCCTTGTCGCATTTGGCTCTTGGATTTTGGTTATAGTACCCCCCACATTATTGCACTTAGTTAAAGACATAATATTAAGGTAAGTTTCTACTGGGTTACAATTTTGGCATGGTGGGGAATGGTCCATTGAACCATCGTAAATGGTACGTATAATTAATTTTTTATACACGGCACAAAATAAGGTTGTTTTATTTAAAACACACACTTATTTTGTGTTGTGTACTTAATTTTGTATACAATCAAGCATTTTTGTTGAACCATTCCATGTTCTCTGCAGAGTTTGACAATCAACAACTTCTACATTGGCTCTGGTGCAGACTTCACTGGAGTGCCTACCAAGATGCTGAATCTAAATGGTACATTGAGGATTGGCATATACAATCCAGCCACATTCTATGGGATTCATGTCAGCACAACATCTGTCAATCTAATCTACTCAGACATCTCAGTTGCAAACGGAGAGGTGCCTAGAGGAAAAAAAAAAAACAAGTCATGTTTCATGTAGTTCTACTCATTTATACTGAACCTAAGATAAAGAACGTGTACCATAATATATCTTGTTCTTGCTCATTTTCTGTTGCAGCTGAAGAGTTATTATCAACCTCGAAAAAGCCACAGGAGCGTGGTAGTCCAAATCGAAGGGACGAAGGTTCCCTTATATGGTGCCGGCTCAAATCTAGCATTCACTGGCGCTCCTATTCAGGTGCCATTGACGTTAGAGTTTGAGATCATCTCAAAGGGAGATGTGGTCGGGAAATTAGTGAGAACGAAGCATCGGAGAAGAGCTTCTTGCCCTGTGATCGTCGACTCGAGTAGCAACAAACCGATCAAGTTCAAGAAGGATTCTTGCACCTACACATGAAGAAAATTGTATTTACCACTTGAAGTAGATGGGAGTGGAGTGGAGTGGTTTGATTTGTACCATTTGTGTTTGTGCTGTGAATGTTATTACATTCATCAAAACAATCTCTTTGATCAGTTGCCCATCATCAAAATTGGTGAATTGTTGTTAATACAAAAATTTACTCTGTGTTACCTTATATATATTGAACAATATTTTTTAGGGGTTGAATTTTAATTTACTCCGAATAATAGTGGATGAGGATTTAAATATTCATTTTCTTGTCACTTTTTTCTTAAACTATATAAGCCCTAGTAAATCATTGGAAAATTTTTGATTCTAACACAAAAATTGGGAAAATTTTTGAAAATTCCACCCGGTCTTTGGAAGATCGGTAAGAGCAACCGATCTTTCAAACACCGATATCTTAAAATATCAATCTTACAAAGTAATTCTTAATCACAGCGATTAAGAATGAGCAGCGGGAGTGGACAAGAACAAATCAAAAAAAATGAGCAAGAATAAGAACAGCAACCAGAGAGATCCGCATTTTGGTAATTAATTCTGAAAGGGTTGAGGATTGAAAGGGTTTTCTAGTAGATTTGCTTGGTATTGATTCCAAGTTCCTCGAGGAGGGGTGGCCGATACTTCCACCTCCGATCCCACCCGTGAATATGCCTCCACCACCAGAAAAAAATCCATACTTGCATAGGTTTTCTCGAGCGCTTCCAACTGACGGGGAGTCTTCATCTGACGCTTCGGCCTCCTGGATCCCTCCGGCATGCTGTGATTCATGCTCCTATTACCTTCTCTCTCCGAGGTAACATCCATGGGAATTTAATCCGCAGGCACACAGATCCCTGAACAAAAAATCAGAAATCTGGACCCAAAACGAGCTCTAGGGTTCCAAAAAATCGTTCACCATATCCCGTCCCAAAACGAAATCAATAACAGACAGTAATTTGACTTCCCTGTGCAGTAAATGCACCACCAATACCCATGGCTTTGGATTTTCATATATCGCGAGCATCGTGATTGCGAAAGGGAATATTGCAAACACAGAGAGAGAAACAAGGAAACCCAAATGCGAACCATTGTTATGTCTCCCCTGAATACGCCTCCACCGGAATGCTGAACGAGAAGAGTGACGTTTACAGCTTCGGAATACTGATGATGGAAGTCATCACGGGACGATGTCCAGTCGATTATAGCAGGCCACTGGGAGAGGTTGGTGTTAAAAGATTTTTTTTCTTCTTCCCAAAAGTTAAGTTACAAATACATAAGGAAATCTTCAAGTTCATCTCGTTGAATGGGTTGCAAGTTCCACCACTATTTCTTAATCTCTGTAATTAAGAATTTTACTACGTTCGAATTTTGAAATACCGGTAAGATACAGACTGCTGTGATTAAAAATTTTAATGACGATCAGACTTTGAAATACCAATATTTTAAAATATCGATCGGTCTTCCAAAGACGACTATGTAACATTTTCAAAAAAATTCCGAACTCTTGTGGTAGAATTAAAAATTTTCCTAAATCATTAGAGCCGGTTTACAATTTACAAGAAACAAGAAATTTCAAGAATTTTTATTTGACTGTTGCCAATTGCAAATATATGCATATGCTTCTGCAACTTGCGGGTTGCGGAGTTCACACCACCTTCATCAATTAAACCACTCAGCAGCAGATTTCAGACAAAGGTTCAATCTTTGCGCTCATCGTTCTTCAAAGACTTAACCCATTGACGTTCTAATGACAGCTTACAAATCCAGTTTCATTTCAAGATCCCTGATTTTCCCTTTCATGGTACTGCTCCTTTTCTCCAGCTTCAATTATGTGCTGGCAGAAACTGGTGATGTCGATGATTGGGAAGGCATTGAAGAGCTCATTGCCATAGACGACGAGCAAGAAATCAGAGAAGCTTCGGATCCGGCATCGCATTTTGAAAGTACAAATTCTGGAAAGAAATCCGAGGCTGAGGTTTTAACCAAGGCCCAGAGGATAGTTCTCGAGCTCAACGGCGATAACACAAAGCGGGTGATTGAGGAGAATGAGTACGTTTTTGTTTTGGGTTATGCTCCATGGGATGGTAAAAGTGCTGAACTCATGCCCAGATTTGCTGAAGCTGCAAATAGCTTAAAGAATTTAGGGGCTGGCCTTTTGATGGCGAAGATTGACGGTGAGAGGCATCCAAAGGTTGCTTCAAGTCTTGGGATCAAAGGGTTTCCTACGCTGCTGCTGTTCGTTAATGGCACTTCTCAGGCTTACACTGGTGGATTTCACTCGTGAGTTTCGTTTCATGGCTTCTTATCTGCAAATTGCTCAGTTTTGAGTTATGAAGCGGTTTTATTGTTTGGTAAATACGCTTGTAGCAAGTTTTAATCACTTGATCGATCCTATCCAAGAATTTATAATCCCTACAAAATTTCTTTGGGAAAAGGATACTCCTATGTTTGTGTTCTCTGTGGTGAGAACTGGTAGGGGCTATCTAGTCCTATCTGGTCAACCAATTCGGTTATATAGGTTGCTCTACCCTTTTACTTTTCTTTTCATTTCGTGCATGTGCTAATTCGGAATTCCTTGTTGGTCACATGTTGTGAAAAAGTGAAGATATCGTGGCATGGGTCAGCAAGAAAACAGGGTTACCTGTTATTACAGTTAATTCAGTTGCTGAAGCAAATGAGTTTCTGAAGCAGCACACTGTTTATGCACTTGGCCTGTTTGATAAATTTGAGGTACATGGATAAATGTATCGTTGTTTCTTTATCAAGGATTACATGTAAGCGAGTTAATTGTTCAGCTTTGATTGAGGCAAACTTAATCATGTATAATTTTATTGGTAGGGAGCTGAGTATGATGAATTCTATAAAGCAGCTGTAGCTGATAATGCGATTCAATTTGTCCAAACATGCAGCATAGAGGTAGCTAAAGTCTTATTTCCCGAGGCAAACCTTCCAAAACCTCTCTTTTGCCTTGTTAAAAGTGAACCAGAGCGTTATACGTCATTGGGTAAGCTCATTATGTTCCAACGATGAATATTAAATTTAATTAACTTACGATTTTGATTCATCTTGTAAATTAAGAGTCTAGAAAGAATCACGGTTGCGCTATATTCTCTATTTGGATATCCTACTTCTTTAGTGATGTAGTATTCTCTAGTTTCTAGAAATTGAACATGAACTTCTAATGAATAGGCCATGACCATGACCTGCAGATGGAAAGCTAAACAAGGATAACATCCTTCAGTTTTTGGAGACTAACAAGTTTCCATTGGTTACTGT
>JAOYMZ010088569.1:2154-42396 GCA_025802335.1 Pinguicula primuliflora
ACAAGGTGTATCCATCAGCAAGATCCATGATATGAATATTCCCCTTAGGGCGCCACATAGCCATAAGTCTCTGATACAGAGTTCTATAGTTGAAGTTCCTGTCAAGTGGTTTCAATACCAGGCTAAACTCCAGATTTTGTACAATCTGCTTGTGAATTCTGTCTGAGAACGTAATTGAGGGAACCCCCTCAATTGTCTCGTGCAGGACATCTCCTTCACCCAAACAGATTGACTGCGCGTGAAGTCCTTGGAAGAAGGCCTGGGGGTTCGCTTCCTTGAGCCCCACCAGAAAATTCTCTTTGAAGGATAGGGGTTTTCCTACTGGAGCCGCACCAGCTGTCGCAGCCGATGGACTGGCAGAGGGGGACATAGTGTTCGTCGACGCAGATGGAACTGACAGAGTAGCCGGGCTAGGCAAAATCGGTGGAACTAACTGAGGATGGGGAGTCCCCATCGCGTTATCCATGCCGGTCAGAATGGGAGTCAACGTCGGAAGGGTTCCAAGACGGTGATTTGGCCGGTAAATTGAGAACGTAACTAGTCGTTATCGGTCAACGGTTTTCGCTACTAGAGAGAGAACTTGAGAGTAGTTTGATGGCAAAAAATATCCGGGATTGGTCAGACCTGGTTACATCCGATCCGACCAAGATTTTTTCGAAGGAAAATATATAATTGTATTTGACCAATTTGAATCTCTGGAAATTTTCTGCTCTCCGACACTGCAAATCCAGTTTTTTTTATTAAAATTCTCCCGAATCAAGGAGCGGGTCAACCTGTTCCGCGAGCAACATTAAATTAATAAAAAAATTAAACGAAAATTTGAAAAAAAAAACAGCGCTTCCTCCATATTCTAGAATAATAAAAGTGGCATTTTAAAAAGTTTTCAACAAGTCAAAAACAAAAACGATGGACATTTCAAAATTTGAAATGCATGGCGGCGCCGACCCTACCGGCGGCCGTCGCGAGGAGCGGAATCTCGTTGCAAACCACGAAGGCGGAGTTCAGGGGGACTACCGCAGAAACGGAAAGGAACCAGCAGCAATCGTCCACAACGTGGAGGAAGGCCAGGCATCGGAAAATCAGGAATGGACGCAAATCCATCGCAGAAGACCTATCAAGAGGCATCTTGCCCCTCCCACCAATAATAGCCAGAAGCTGCTGACTGGGCAGGGACGACAATCATACAACAAGATTCGGCAAATGCAATTGGGGCTGACATCTCTGTACTTCACCAATTTTCTGCCAAGTTGGGATGTCGGACGCTTGTCGGCGGCCTTGAAGGAGCATGGTCTGATTTATGATATCTACATTGCCAACAAGCTGGGGCTGAACGGAAAATGCTTTGGATTCGCCCGATTCAAAGTAGTGGATAAACCGGAAGAGCTGGCTGCAACTATCAATGGCAAGCAACTTGATGGTTACACACTCCAGGTAAACGTCGCTCGATACCAAGAAGGGAAACCTGTGGAGATGAGAAAGCAAATCAGTCAGCAAAAGAACTATCGTGCTGTAACCAAGGTAAATTTGGACAGCAAAATTGCACAAACTGGAGAAGTCCAAACAGGAGTAACATATGCAACAGTGCTGAACCCGAATGGCAACCCCATGCCAAAAGCTAATGCAGTGGATGGCGAGTCGTATACAACTAAACCCAATGATCAAGAGTGGCAGCAGACGGCGTTAATTGCAGAATTGAAAAATGATGATAATGAGAGTGGACAGAATGCAAACCGTTTGATGAAATGGTCTGGGTACCTGGACTTCTCTATGTTGCCCATTGAAGGAAAGAAGGTGGTGATCCAAGGACTAAACCAGGAACAAAGAGATTCTCTTATTCTTCTAGGCTCGATGGCCAAGAACAATCTATTTGTGAACATTCAAAAATAGGAGAAAGACATAGAACTTGTGAAACGCAAGGTATGGATTACCCTCTAGGGGCTCCCTTTGCACTGCTGGAATGAGAAATGTTTTCAGTGGATTGGAGCTCAGCTAGGGGAGCTTATTAACATTGATGAGAAAACTTTGGATCATCAAGACCTGCTGTCGATTATATACCAGTACAACCCGGAGAGCATCACTGACTGGAGTTCGCCAACTGGTGATTGATTCTAGAATATATAAGGTTGAGATATGGGAAGAAGGAGAGAAACAGGCCACACATAACACAACTGAATCTGACACAGAAAAGATCAGCCCACCCACCGGGGAAGTACCTTCCCTGGAAGCAAATGGACCCCTGATGGCAATGAATGAGGAGATATATACACTGAATGACCTCTTTATGTCTCCTCCACATGATGCTAATAACAACCTATTGCGGGTAGATGGGGATACTATGACAAACCATCAAGAACAGCCACCTATGGGTCGGTGTAAATGTGGCCGGACAATGATGAGCACCACCAAATCCAGGGGTCAAAGATCCAGAGGAACACAGCCATATACAGGTTTGTATCCGTACAGCACGAGCTACTTGATAAAGAAAATTAATGCACGGAACTCCAGATCCAGGAGAGTACAAATTATGAGACATAAGCGTGCTACCAGGAAAAGAGAAAATCCGGCAGGGACATCACGTGCAGCTCCTATACTGATGGAGTTTATTCCTGAAACTCAAGAAGAAATGTTACAGGAGGCTAGAAAAACAGTTGAAGTGGCCCGAAGTGTGGGAGTTGAGATGGATGACAACCATGTCTCAACGCTTGTGGAAATGGAAAACAGAGATAGGAAAGCCAACCTATCATAAAGCTGGAGAGTTCCTGTGGTGAAATCTTGTTTTAATGAAGCTACTAAGTCATAATATCAGAGGATTGGGTGGAGATCAAAAGAAAAAGGATATTGCTGAAGTGGTGAGAAACTATGATATATCTATGGTTTGTATACAAGAAACTAAAATGACGCGAATGGATAATAGATTTGGGGCAAAGATTTAGGGTGGTGGTAACTTTGAATTCTAAGTTTCAACCCTCTCAAAGAAGATATGGTGGTCTCATATGTGCGTGGAAGACTGAACACTTTACCTGTGCATCTAGATGGCAGGCCGAAGGTTTAATAGAGGTGGCAGGGAGATGGCAGTATGATAACACTGTACTGGATATTAGAATCATGAATATATATGCTCCATGTATTTTTGAAGGTAGGAGGAGACAATGGCGTAAAATTCTACAGAGGGTGGGCCTCTATCCGTCAGACAATTGGCTCATATGCGGAGACTTTAATGCTGTAAGAAATGTGGCAGAACGGAAAAGTAGCTCTCATCCGGTGAACATGGAGATTAAGGAGTTTGACAGGTTTCTAAATGATACTGATCTCATTGACTTGCCATTACAGTTGCGCTCGTTTACATGGTTTCAGCCGGGAGGATTAAGTGCAAGTAGGCTAGACAGATTTTTGGTTTCTGAAGGGATACTAAACACTTGGCCACAACTGACTCAAACGGCTCTGGATAGAAGACACTCTGACCATTGCCCCCTTGTATTGTTAAATGATGTGAAAAATTGGGGTCCCAAACCTTTTAAAGTTCTAGATGCCTGGTTTTTACATCCGGCATATGAACAATTTGTGAAGGATGCTTGGAGGCAGACGCACGCCACTAGGACAAAAGGTTTTGTTTTGTTTCAGCGGCTGAAGCAGCTGAAGGGGATGCTAAAATCATGGAACCGTGAGACATTTGGTGAATTGAATCTCAAGATGAAGGAAGTGGAAACAAAGATGAATGATCTGGATAGAAAAATGTAAGTGACTGACTTATCAGATGAGGAGAGAAAGGAAAGGAAAGAGGCAGCTGTGGAGTTGAAAAAAGTATCGCACATGACGAGCAGCTTGACATTTCAAAAAGCTAGAATCAAATGGATTAGAAAAAGAGATGAAAACACAAGCTTTTTTCACGCCTGTGTCAAGAAGAATTGAGCTAGAAACACAATCCATGGCATGGTAATTAATGGGGAATGGGAAACTGATGTAGCTACTGTCAAACAACACTTGCATGACTGTTATGCTATGCACTTTGAAAAAGATACCTCCCCTACTACACGAATGAACTGGAACATTGCGGAGAAAGTGACTGCAACTGAGAATGAGTTTCTAACAGCCCCCTTTACCGAAGCAGAAGTGACAGCAGTAGTAAAATCATGTGGAAGCAGTAAGAGCCCTGGGCCTGATGGTCTAAATTTTAAATTTATAAAACATTTCTGGAGTATCCTAAAGACTGACTTCCAGGATTTTCTGAACGAATTTTGGCACTCTGCGAGGTTAGTCAAAGGACTGAACTCTACACTGGTGGCTCTGGCACCTAAGAAATCTTCCCCTCAGAGTATGAACGACTTTCGCCTAATATCAATGGTGGGAGCAGTCTATAAGATATTGAGCAAACTGCTGGCTGGCAGACTGAGATTGGTTCTGTCACGAGTCATCCCTCAAACTCAAATAGGTTTTATTCCTAAACGTCACATTCTGGACAGTGTATTGCTAACAAGTGAAATATGGCAGGATGCTAAGGCGCAAAAGAAGCAATGCTCATTAGTTAAACTGGATTTTCAGAAGGCGTTTGATAGTGTCTCATGGTCTTATCTTTGGGAACTCATGAAGGCCTTTGGATTTTGTGATCAATGGATTGGGTGGATGAAGGAGTGTATAGAGACTGCTCACATGTCGATAACCATCAATAGCAGCTCCTGTGGTGAATATAAAATGGGAAGGGGCCTACGACAAGGTGATGCACTATCTCCCTTGCTCTTTGCTATTACTGCAACAGGCCTACATGAGCTCCTGTCTAAGGCCAAGGCTCAAAATCAGTTGCAAGGATACAAAATTGATGAGGATCTCTCCCTAACTCATCAACAATTCAAGGACGACACAATCCTATTTACGAATGGCTCGATGGCTGATATTTTGGTCCTTAAAAGACTGCTAAGAACCTTCGAAAATATCTCGGGCCTCAAGATAAATTATATGAAGAGCAGGATTTATACAGTTGGCATGGAAGCCGCTTACAGTGCAACTCAGGCAGCTGTTCTTAACTGCAGGCTTGATTCCATACCATTCACGTACCTGGGGGTCCAGATAGGTGCGAATCAGAGGCTCGAAAGAACATGGCAGCCAGTGATACAAACATTGGAAACAAGACTCGGAGGATGGGACAAGAAGTATTTGTCCTTGGGTGGGAGAATGATTCTCATTAAGGCGGTTCTAACTTCTATACCACTCTGTTATCTCTCTATTTATAAAGTTCCTATGAGGGTTCTCAAGCAAATGACCAGGATTATGAGAAAGTTTCTATGGGTCGAAGAATGTGATGGCCCTAGGAAAATATCTTGGGTGAAATGGAGCAAAGTGTGCTGCAGGATGAAGGATGGAGGATTAGGAGTGAAAGCATTGAGACAATTCAATGAGGCCTTACTTGGTAAATGGGGATTTCGACTTTTGACTGGTGATGATCAACTTTGGGCCAAGGTGATGTCTTCGAAATATGGACATACTGGTATTCTAGGCAATCACACACAGAATGGACAGAAAAAATCTATCTGGTGGAAAGACCTCCAACAAGTAGTGATGAACAGACAATGGTTTACATCTAGCCTAAGAAGGAGAATTGGAACTGGGGCACAGACAAGATTCTGGCTTGATATCTGGATAGGGGATCAGTCCTTTGCTACCCTATTTCCTGAACTATATGCAGCAGCCACTGATAAACACAACAAAGTAAATGAGAAGGGGCAGTTTACTCATACCTGGAGTTGGATATGGCAGTGGGAGCATCTACTTGACCATAATGAATTCCAGCAGCTTGGTGATCTCCTTACCATCCTGGATCTGGCCCCCCAACCTGTTACTGCGCCGGATAACTTGGAATGGAGAAATGGTGAACAATACAAAACATCAGCAATCTACCAGCCATTAATGACAAACGAGTGGCAGATTGCACAACCATAACAAAATGCGGCTTCAGTTTGGCAAAGGAATATACCGTTGAAAATCTCTGCCTTTTGCTGGAAACTCCTCCAAAATCGGCTGCCCACGCGAGATAATCTGTCGCGACGAGGAGTTCAAGTCGGTAATTTGATGTGCCCATTCTGCCAGCTTGCTCCTGAATCAATTGACCACTTGTCCGTGCAATGTACTGAAGTGAAACAACTATGGGTCGCCTGCTTCAACTGGTTAGAGATCTCTTGCGCGATACCGGTCAATACAGCTCTCCTCCCAGCACTGAGCCAAGCACTACCCAAGAAATCGTGGATGAGGGACTTTTGGAACCTACTGTGGCAAATAATAGCGTGGACTATATGGAGTAAGCGAAATCGATTGATATTTCAACAAATCCAGACTACGGACACTGAAGATTTTGAACAAGTTAAACTGAAGACGTGGCTACAATTGAGAGCACACAAGAGGATTGAAATGTGCATAGGTTTTGGTGAATGGTGTAGAGATCCTATTATGTGTATTCCTGTAGTTTGAGAAGCCTATACCTGTAAATTTGTACAGTTATATGAATAAAATACTCACTTACCAAAAAAAAAATTTGTGTACATGGGTAAATGATTTAAGGCACATCTATTAGTGAGCACACACACATGTTAGTGTGTGTAGCCCACTGTACAGGAATGTGAATAGATGTGTGGTGGTGTGGTGAAAATAGTAGTGCCTAAATCATTTTCAGTGTACATGTACCAATACCCCTTTTATAAAACTTGTAAACCGTCTGATCTTTCTATCTTATAAAAAGGAGTAATTTCCTTTTGACTTTTCCATTGGACGAGAAACCACTCATCTGGCATCTGCCCAATTCCTCCTTTTCCTTGCGGCATTATTGTTGGCCCCTTGAGTGTCATATACATTAAATTTTGTGGGTTCCTCCTCTTGGGGACTTTGTCCCATTTCGTCTTTTATCATTCACATGTACAGACCAAGCATTGGTGATGTGGAAACAAGTGCCAGAAGAATCTACAGAGCGTGTCATGGCATGGGGTTCATCTCCATCATACAACAAATAAGCTACATAAATGGGTGTTACAGCTCAATAGTTGCAAACATTCTGGATTTAAGTGAAATGATAAGCTACTAATATTGAATATTTCGTGCAGGAATCTGTGTCCATCATGGCTGAATCGCAATAAATGTTGAGAGAGAGAGTTATTCAAGAATCAAGTGGTCCTGTTGTGTTAGGAGTGTTCTCAATGTTTTTCTTGATCCATCATCTCCAATCGAAAATCTTCTCATGAAGAATGTTTATTAGGCTTGAGATGGCGATCACTCAAGGCTTAGCTTTGCAGACACATGCGTGGACAGATATGGGAAGAAAAACAAAGGGAACCCTGACTGCATTAGTGCAACAAAGAAAGAATCAAGGCAAAAGTACTTACTACTGCTAGCAGCATTTGGAGTTATATCTGAGTCGCACACAATGAAATATATACCAACTTGAAGTAACAATTAGCCACCTTCCACTGAAGTTACTCACATTCATCTCGTAGTTTGACTCACACATGCACTCTCACCCGAGCCCAATTAGTGAGGTCTGATACGAGTGGTATGTGGTTCAAAATTGATATAGCGCACCGCTTGAAAGCAGTGCGTCCACACCCCTCTCTCACATTATTGTTAGTGGGGCCCACAGAGCACACACACTAACATTATTGTGTATTTTTGTGCTCATCCGATGTAAAAACGGTGAAAAGGAGGGGTGGGTGCGCTACAGTGGTGCTGATCTGGTTTGATAGGTGATGGAGGTATCTTGTAACTTTGAAGTGTTTAGATGGATTACCTGCTAGTATAGACATCATAATTAAGAGGTGCAAATATAGATAACTAGGAGAAACAATTCAACTAATAAAGAATGTTTAGTATTTCAAGTTGTGGGAATATAAGAGCAAAAATAACAGTAAGAGGGGTAGTACTGAATCAGAGAAGTTACCTTACACAGAAGCCTGGAAAAAATCCAGGCTGGTTGCTCGAAAGAATATTCACAAGTCACTGACTTTTCATTTTTATGATGGAGCAGATGGGAGAAGAGCACATTATAAGTGAAAAAGGCTCCAAAAAACTGTGTTACACGACCCATTACATCACAGGCTGTGTGACTCAATCCTTGAAAATTGTGATGAAAGCCGACAATGAGAGATAAATCCAACCAATCCCCCATGTGGGTCTTTGCTCATTATCCTACTGGAACACAAGTTACAACAACAGCAGCATTACATTACACACCTTGGTCTCAGCTTCCTCAGTTTTCCACCTCATTGCTGGTTCAAAATCATCAATCAATTTTCTTGCGTTTTCTCTTCTCCATGTGGGATTCAGAAAGTGAATCTGCAGCAGGAGGGGATTATGGCAATGGAGTCCTGTCAACGAGCAAACCAGGAGTCAAAACAGATGGATTCGAGCAAAGAGGGAAATCATGGTATGCACTCTAATCAATGTCTGGTCTTTCCCATGTTCTCTCTACTGCTGATAAATTTCAGAACTGGTGAAATCTGTCTGTGATAATAATAGGTATGTTGCAACTGATATACCAAGTGATTTTCTCGTCCAGATTGGAGATATCAATTTCCATTTACATAAGGTACACCTCTAAAAACAAAGAACCCCATCAACAACATTCTTTCCTTCCATTAACAATCTGACAAGAAATCGCTGTTTCACTGCAGTATCCTCTTCTCTCACGAAGTGGCAAGATGAACAGAATCATTTACGAATCACGCGACTCGATGTCAAACAAGATCTCCCTCGACGAACTCCCCGGCGGCGCCGAAGCATTCGAGCTCGCCGCCAAATTCTGCTACGGCATCGCCGTCGATCTAACCGCCACCAACATCTCCGGCCTCCGCTGTGCAGCAGAGTATCTCGAGATGACCGAGGATTTGGAAGAGGGCAATCTCATATTCAAGACCGAAGCTTTCCTCAGCTACGTCGTCTTATCCTCGTGGCGAGATTCCATCATCGTCCTCAAGAACTGCGAGAATCTCTCCCCATGGGCAGAGAATCTCCAGATCGTCAGGAGATGCAGCGAATCGATCGCCTGGAAAGCCTGCGCGAACCCAAAAGGAATCAGATGGCAATACACCGGAAAACCGCCCCGCCCCGCCTCCTCCAGCCCGAAATGGAACGAGATGAAAGAATCCAGCCCTAGCCGAAGCAACCCAGTTCCTCCTGACTGGTGGTTTGAAGATGTATCAATCTTAAGAATCGATCATTTCGTGAGGGTTATTACAGCGATCAAGGTGAAAGGGATGAGGCATGAACTGATTGGAGCGGCTATCATGTCTTACGGGAGTAAATGGCTACCCGGGATGATGATGATGAAAGACGGGTCGGGTTTCGGTCCGGGATCCGGATCGGCCCCCGACGAGGGGGCGAACTGGAGGGGTGGAGGAGGTTTACAGATGATTGTTGCGGGTAGTAAAGAGGACTATTCCGCTGTTCATACCAAAGATCAGAGGATGATCGTTGAGAGTTTGATCAGCATCATCCCACCTCAGAAGGACAGTGTATCCTGCAGCTTCCTACTGAAGCTCCTGCGCATGGCGACCGTGTTGAAAGTCGCGCCGGCACTGGTGACGGAGCTTGAGAAGCGTGTTGGGATGCAGTTGGAGCAGGCTGCATTGGGTGATCTTCTGATCCTTTCCTACAATCAGAACGAGACATCATCATCGTACGATGTGGATCTGGTGCAGAGGCTGTTGGAGCATTTTCTGGTGCAGGAACAGTCGGAGGCGTCCAGCCCGAGTCGATCGTTTTCGGATACATCGAAAATGTACGTGGGAGGAGGAGGAGGAGGAGGAGGAGGTGCGAATCCTAATGCTAAGATGAGAGTTGCGAGGCTTGTGGATAGCTATCTTACGGAGGTCTCGAGGGATAGAAACCTGCCTTTGACAAAGTTCCAAGTATTGGCTGAGGCACTGCCAGAGTCTGCCAGGAGTAGCGATGATGGATTGTATAGAGCTGTGGATTCATATCTCAAGGTCGCACATTCTTTATGCATTCATGCATTGATTTGGGAACAACTAGAGCAAGCTTCACTACCTAAATGCAGTCTAGACGCTCGCTTATGTAGCGTCTAAACGTTGGGTGGTTCCTGACGCGTCTTTTAGGCTGCGTTATTTGGCAGACTTAGGCAGTTAGAGGCCGCCCGCCTAGGTGCCTAAGCATTCAAACAGAGCGTAGGGTGATCACTCCTCATTCTCGAACGGAGATTTTAGGATACTGTTTTTGATGTGGTCCATATTAGAATTTTGTACATAGCATTCGTAAATAGATTAGCAGTCCACTTCTACTTTTGTATTGATTTCAATTGTCTTCATTTTTCAGGCCCATCCGACGTTAACTGAACACGAGCGCAAGCGTCTGTGCCGCGTGATGGACTGCCAGAAGCTCTCCATTGACGCATGTATGCACGCAGCGCAGAACGAGCGTCTTCCTCTCCGCGTCGTCGTTCAAGTCCTGTTCGCTGAGCTCGTCAAGATTAGCAATGCACTGGCCAACACCACGCTCAAAGACAGCAATGGAGGAGATTCTTCGCAGTACCAGCCGTTGGTTTCGAATCGCAAGACTCTGCTCGAAGGGACGCCGCAGTCTTTCCAGGAAGGATGGGCCGCGGCGAAGAAGGACATCAATACTCTCAAGTTCGAGTTGGAGACCGTCAAGGCCAAGTATCTTGAACTGCAGAACGATGTCGAGACGATGCAGAGGCAGGTGGACAAGACGACGCCAAAGGCAAAACAGGGGCCATCTTGGAATCTTGGGTGGAAGAAGCTGAGCAAGCTGACGAGAGTGCCGGAGAATAGCGAAGGGGGAGGGCCCGGCAACAATGCAGAACCGGGGAAGAAGGGGCCGAGGAGGTGGAGGAACTCAATTTCTTGATCAAGACAATGTGAGCGTTTGGTTCATCTTCGATGGATTGACATGGATGGAGGTTCACTGTTTTTTTGTTTGGGGCTTTCTGTTGAATTTGAATCCTGAATGTCGACAGCTTTGCATATACAAGAAAGAAATTATTGTTGGGTTGTTCTTGCTAAGCTCGTACAAGTCTACTAACAAAAATTCAGGCGCTCGGGCCTCAATTCGGGACCAGCCTCAATTTGGGGCAGTCAGGCCGAATTCGCTGCCTAGGTGGCGAATTCTCGAACATTGGTTTTTAAACAAACAATTGATACAACAGCAGAGAAACACTCAATTGGTACCTGAACCACCGTTGCTTGCTATACACACACTGTACGTTCATCAACTCAGTTAATCAACAGTAATATACAGGCTACATGAGATTTTAAGCTACAAAACTGTTAAACAAGCTGTATCAGCATCACCACACTGATGGACACCCAATTGTGAGAAGCGATGATATTGATACCACCTATGTTCAGAAACAATATGCTCTCTATCTACCTAATTATAAATTTATTCAATACCAGCTTCAGCTTCTCTCAATTCTGCATCATACTGATCTAACAAGTAGCCACAGAGCTCGAGAAGTTGATCTGCAAGAGGGGGGATACCTGGATTCCTACCGTCGTTGTACTTATGGGCGTTGTACCTGATCAGCCATACATCATGCCAGAATTCATCCCGGTTCTTGTACTCCATCCTCCTTGCCTTATCCCTGATGGTAGATAAATCCATAGGTAGGCTGATGATGTCAAAATAGTCAGGGGCTTCCTTTCTGGTCACTGGCTTTAGGAATAGGTAAGATATTTCTTTCCGTGCCTTGAGCGTTTCAACAATACTCTCCAAGATGTTCGACAGCCCAACCTGCAACAGAGGTCGTGTATTGAATAAATTTTTGTGTTCACCCAAAAACAATTCCTTATCCAAAAAAAGAAAAATGGTCATGCTACAAAAGCAAGTTTCTGATACTAACTGCGAAAATAAATAGGAACAATAGGTTTACACGATCTAATCGAACTCAATCAAATAAAGGAATCAAAATAACTCCACATTTCTGATGGGATAAACATTAAGAATTCACATGTCTTGGTTGTCTTAAAAGAAAATTTAGACAGATACACAACACTAACCTCCCCGGCTCGTCGGCGTTTTGTTTGCTGGCCACTGTCTGAAGCATGCTTTCCATACTCAGGTTCTGCCCCCCGCCGAGCTGTTCTGTCTAGTTCTGGTATTCTTTTGTCGTTTCTTTTAGAAGGAAAGTCATTTAAGTAATTATCCATCCTTTCAAGCTTCCTCTTTTTTTTCTTCTTTGCGTTTGCCCTTAAAAGCTCTTCTTCTTCCCTCTCTCTACGAATGACTTCTTCATATCTTTGTAGCTGCTCGTAAACAGGCTGCTCCTCAAGCATCCTCATTTTGCCAGCTCTTCTGTTTCTTTCTTGCAGTCTTTCCGCATTCATTTGCTCTTCCAACCACCAATGATTACCCACTGGATCCTTCTTCCTGGATGACTCTTCAAACAAGTGCTTGCCGTCATGCTCCAGGCATTTGTCCAGTCCGGATAATTCCGTGATTTTCTTTGTTTTCCTGTACTCAAACCCAAAACTTCCATCCTGGCTGTTGTCATCAAATTGACTGGCCTCCTTAGGTTGTCTGATGATAATTTTTTTGCGCGCCTGGTCCCTATCAGCCTCCACTGGTGGCTTTATAACTATTGAGGCCCTGGGTGTTTCAACCAGTAAATCATCTGACCTCATTTTGTTTGAAAAAATGATTTTATTAACTTTGACCACGGATTTGTTTCCTGTTTCTGCATCCGACACGGCCAGTGGATCAGACGTCTGTGAAGTCGGGGGAGTAGGTTTATCTGGAAGCTTGTCAACGGCACCACACTTAACCTTCAGAATCTTCGCTTTTGGAGCCAATTTATCATCTTCTGCCACTTCAGATCCAGAAGCTCTGGTCCCATTTGTTGTTATAAGTTTCTTCGTCAGATTTTTCTGCTGGCTCTGCTCCACTTGATCTGAGAAATGTGGTCTGCCAGATGATTTCTCGAGATCATCTGCTCGTGCTTCCGGATCTTCCCCATACTTGGGACAGTTCTTGTTCGTCCTCATATGACCAAGCTGAAATTGCCCGAAGAACAGATTAGAATGCAGCCTATGAAAGGATCTAGATTGATTACGGAATTAGGCAGTACCTGATGACATGCTCCACAGACAAAGCTATCTCTTGCCGATTTCTTTTCTTTGATTACCTATATAAGTAGCAGATATAGCAACTGGCTTCAGAAACACTTGAAGACGGAAAAAAAGAATATAAAGATCAATAGGACCAAAAGACGATTCTATCAAATACAGCCTAAACCTAGCAAAATTAGTTATTAGAATGCCGCATTACGGAACCGCAACAAACCATTCCCATGAAAGAAAGATGCTATAATCGACTTCGTGGAACAGCATTGCATATTTCTAACTTCGGACAAGTAAATTAACAACATTTGCCAATAAAATCCCGTAATGTGACCTTCGATACACTACGTGTAATTGAGCATAAAACTCTGCCTGAGAAGTAAGCTTACAGTCATCCCATCCCCCAATATTTTTATCTTTTTGTTCAGTAAACCCATCTGATCAATTTCATTCTGCTTCTTGGGTTTCAGTTTCCCTATAAAGTGTTTTTGAGCGGATAAGCTCTCAACCTGCGGCACAAAATTCAAACTTTGTGAAGTTCACAAGAAGATAACAGTAATGTGGACATAACATGAACTGTCAAAGGGCAATCTGACCTCCATTTGATCTTTAGTGATTTTCTCTGTCAATACAATGGAACCGACAGGCTGCACCAATCTTTTCGAAACCGAGCCACTTTTCTTCATCCCTTGAGCATTTTCATGAGATCTCAAGGACGATCCAATTTGGTATGCCATTGCTTTTGTCTTCTTCTTCTTTCTCCAATCAGCGTCATCATCTATGGAAGGATATTAATAGTTAATAGTCGCATATCCAGAGATTATGGATACCACATCATGGCACGGACATTCTTAAACTGAACAAGCATCTAGAGTATTGGATTCACACAACAGGCAATCATACAGAAATGCTGTTTAATATTAGTCAATTGATCTAAATCCTTAGCAGAATGATGTTCTTGTTTCTATAATAATCTACTCAATCCATCCCATAAATCATATACTGGAGTTGGTGCCTGGTATATTATGAAAAAACAAAACAAAGAAAAAAAAAAGCAACAAAAGAAGGCTGCTCTACTCTAAATATTAAAATGGGAGAAATCAACGAAGTAACCTGGAAAATAAGGATATGGCGTGTAAAAAAAACCCTCTGTGGTCAGAAATTATTTCAATATTAGCAAAAGATGCAACTAACTTGACACTACATCCTTGCAGAAATTCTGTACCATCCATTAGTATCCTGCACAGTTCTGCAGCTTCTGCTGCCTCATCTTCAATTTCCTCTTCAGCTTGAGTCTGCAAAGGGCGCCTCCTCATCTTCAGCCCCTTTACCCCATCAAAGTTTTCATGCTTACCATCCTCATTACCCTCTTCCCCCTCTTCACATTCTTCTGCATCAAGAAGATTTTCCAAATCCCCAGCAAAGGAATCCAAATCGCTATTAGCATCTGACTCGCTCTCATTTTCTTCTGCATCAACAGAACACAGACTCTGCACTTGTCTATCCCATATTTCCTGACATTTTTCTCTAGCCTGCTGCTGGAGTTGCAAGAATGACATTCGCTGTCCGCGAGCAAACTTGCTGACTGTTGTTGGATCAACCTTGACACCTGATGCTGCTTGCTCACTTGACAACTTACGGATCTGAGCTATGCGGTGCCATCTAGTTAATTTTGCAATCTGCTCCTCTGGCACATTAAATTTGAGGAGGAGCTGCATGAAACATGGTGAAAACATGAATCCGCATGTAGCCATAATTTACTTTTCCATACCAAGAAAACTGTTGGCGTAGTTACTTGACACTGATATATAATAAGGGGTCCAAAAGTCATGATGGTATCAAACTTCCTCATGTATTTAAGTGACGATCATAAAAAACAAGTACTCGAATAAAAAACTGAGGGTTAATAATGGTACAGATTCCAAACTCCTCCAAGTTGACTATCTGAAGAGCAAGGAAGTATGAAGAATGGTTCAGCTAGGAGTATTGGCATGGTAAAAAATTGAGAAGAAAAACCCGGATAAACTACGAAAAATTTATCCTACATCCCACTGCAAAATAGGGTCCATTTTGGTGTGTTCACCACCGCTCAGCAAACCTCAAACAGAGGAATCGCTTATAGACAGTTCATGTGCAGGTCATCATATTCCATCTCTATGAAAATTTATTTGAGGGAAAAATATAGAATCTGATGGCAGTGTGATGTACATAAAATAGATGCTTTGACTAAAACCATATCTATTAGTAATCATTATCCTCCACACCTCACACTAAATGTAGATCTTACCGAAAGATAAATATGACAGAATAAACAAATATAGCTTTGACAGGCTAAACTATGCCAGCATCGACAACACTTCAGCCAGAGAATTCAGAAATGATAAAATTATTTCTAAAACAAACATGCCACACACCTCCCTAGCAGCTTCCATGCTCAATCTGCGTAGATCAGCATCAGTGCCCGTCACAGTTGATCCTTTGCCAACAAAGGTTTTCTTTTTCAACGTTGCATTTGAAATTGGAGCCTTTGGTGTAGCACGCACATAGCTGAAACCTAGGCCTCTTCCGGAAGGATCACCGACACCAGTTATTTCTAGACGTTCAATATTTTCTCTATCCTGAATACAGAAAAACAAACACTAATGTCACCCATTCATCTCAAAAGTTATAAATATCTTCACAGTACGCAAAGTATTTCTTTAATCTTTGTGTGGATTTCATATGAATTTGACAGTTTCTTTACAATTAGAGACTAAAAGTCGCTTGACAAAATATATGTATCCAGGATTGCTATGGTGGATTCAAGTACATTTCATCGTCCGGAGACGACGAACCTACATGTGTATTCAACCTACACTGTCTTGACTCCAGCCGCTAGAACTGATATAACGAAATAGATGCAATAGCTATTATGGCCATTGATGAAATTAAGGGAAACATGAAGATAAAATAAACAAAATTGCAAAAAATTCAGACTAATGCCCTCTGCTTGAAAGCACTTTTTAGGTAGGAAGGATAATGATAGAATACGTAAACAAAATTATGGAAAGGAAAAAATGGAAGCATTTAGAGTTAAATAAACGTAAAACCGACAGTAAAATTTACAGAAAATCTGCTTGCCTGGTTTGTACAAGCAACAAAATTGCTGCTTAAATTCCAGGGTGTTATCTGCAACTCCCTCTCGATATGAGAGGCGGCAGCTAAAGCAATGGCTTCATCAGGAAGCTGATTCATTGCAGATGAAATGCCAATGGGGTGAGTCAGCTTGGTGATACCCAATCGTTTGAGCCTGTACATGCCAGCTTGCATGCTTTCGTACGCACAAACCTAAAGAAAAAAAATATTAGAGACGAAATCATTCAGTATTGCGATTTGCAAATTCTTTATATACTAATACGATAGATTTTTCAAATATCATTTTTTTTCCATGACCTTAGGCATCATAACAATTGACCACATCTGGAATCAGGTATGAGTTACTTGAAAAGGGAAACGTCCTTAAACTAAAAGTCTCTTTCCAAACCAGTATTACAATATTAAATCAAACTGATGGTAAAGGATAACAAATGAAACAGAGACGAGCCCAGTTTTGAGTAATATAAAATATTTAAGGAACCCTAGAATTTGTTAATCATACTAGAACAATCATTACACATTTCCTTATTTTATAAAATTCAAATCAATGAAGTACAACTTAGCACTGTTCCATCCTACTTCGAACTTTTTAGGATCCCATAAAAAGTTACAAAATAAACATCTGCTCACGTATTATGGCATCTAATGGTTTCATGCAAGAAGTACAAGCCATCCTGCATATACTCACATTTTCAGGCGTCACCATCCTTCTTAGTTCTTCCTCGGAAGGTATCCGAAAATTGCGCTTCATAACCCAATGATAATGTCCATTTGATCCTTTCTAGTGGCACATGCAAGACCAAAGTTTAAAAACAACATACATAAAATGAACAAGGAAAAGCAAGTTAAGAAACGCAAACATCAATAGAATACAATGCTTATTTTTCTACTTTTATAATTCATGATATCCTCAGGTAATTTTATAGGTTGTGAGAGGAGATATGAAAGAATGAAGTACCTGCAAGTCAGCACAGTTCTTCAGTCTCTTACGAAGAAATACATCTGACAAACTTGGGAACTGTGATAACAACTCATCAGCACGTACAGAAGGATTTAGGCCACGTTTCTCTGAAGCACGAAACTCCCGATACATGTATACTAATAGCCTGTTCATTATATAGAACTGAACACCTTTGGAACCAGGAGACATTGCTTCTATGTGAGGCTCCTACAGATGACAATGGCAATATTTATTAGACAAACATGAATTGTTTCTCATTGCATTAATATAGAAAGGGGACAATTCCAAAGTTATAACACTAATTTCAATATAACATTTATAGCTCACCTACCAAACAGATTAAACAAGCAAGTTTTGGTGGGACAAGAAACGAAAAGCAAAGCAAAGGAAAAGATATAACAAAAAACGACAGAATAACCTGTTGTCCAACAACATCAATCCTGTCAATGCGTCTGATGGACAGCTTACCCTTTGAAGACCTCACCAACAAATAATCTGTTGATGGCACTTTATGCTGAAATATGGGAGCTCGATACATGTTAGTTTCGAGGCATGACTGACTGGAACCAGGTCTTATATCTCCAAGAAAAGGGGATTTATCAGCAGGATCGAGTGTAATAATGCTTCCCAAGCCACTGTTCTCATTACGTAATACATTTCCTGTCTGATCAGCTGGTGCTGATTTTTGATAATATGTACAAAGTCTTGCACCCATTCCTGCATTACTTAAAAGCAAAGGTCTCTCCTCACAGTACCTGAATTTTTCAGATAGTAAGAGTCAGTAAACAGTAAACCTTTATTGAAACACTACAGTGACAAGTTAAGGATAGACAACAAAACAAGAATGTTTACATTAAGCTAAGAAGAAGCCAAAATCAATGAGATTGGCCAGTGGCACCGATAAAACAATCCATCTACAAATCTACAAATTGTTACATGGCATATCATTAAACAACTCGTTCATGCTCCATCTTCCATGGCTGCGCTTACACTGATCCCGCGAGTTCAATCATCATCATCATATGATAGGGTGAACTCATATGGTCTAAGTTCCCATCATTTTTCATCACTTAAGCTAATACTTCCAGTAAAGTTATTATAACAAGTAAAATTATTACTCATACGCCAAAACTACTTTCATAAACCCCACACGCCTCATCATTGTATTATAGGATAACCTTCTAAGGTTTATGATCCCATCCTTACTCATGACTTAACTACAAGTTAACACTTCTGGAAAGCCATTATAAAAGCTCGAAATAGTAACCCTAACATTTTAGATTTATGTCTTAAACAAGTACTTCCACAATTTAGTGAACTCTAACGGCTGCCATACAGCAAACTACAAACACATTCTAAAAAGAATAAAATATGCCCCACTAATACTTAATTTTTTTTTCCACTAATACTTCATAGTAAATTCAAATTTAAATAGTCAAACCATGTAATTCTTCTACATCCATTATCAATAAAAGCAAGGGTTTCAAGAAAAAAAACTTCAAATTTAAAGTCTTCACAAACTTGATCACCACATTGTCATCACTAAATATAAATGGATAAATTAATTAAAAAATTAAGTAATCAGAAACAGCAGAACAAGTTCGCGGTATCATGGATAACAGTCATAATTACTTACACTTTACCTATAAACCATTGGAAAATGAGATCAACCATATGAAACATGATCAAAGGGCTAGCACCAAATCTATGAAAAACTGCATAACTTACTCCATCAGATAAACGCGTCCATCTTTCACTGAAAGATCAGACTTTTTCTTGAATGCTCCGGGGGGACGAAGAGATTTGTTCTCACCAGGAAGTTTTTGTGCCCGAGGTAGCTGATGTATACTTGTTCGAATAAGGTGCAACACTGAATTCGGCTGAACATCATGTTCAGTAAGAGATTTGTTTTCTTCAAGCTCCCTCCCAGAATAAAATATCTTGACTGGCTCAGATAGTTTAAGATCTACGCATACAAAGGTAAGAGAAAAGTAAGCGAATGTTCTGCTCATTATGCCTGCACAGGTGCAGGTGTCTCACATACACATCAACATATACATTAGATCAACAATAGAAGGTAGGGTTAGATATAAAATGAGACCAGCCGACCTAGCTTTTTAGATGCTTTAGCCTTAACGGAGGAGATGGTTTCCTCAGCATCCACGTGAAGCTTACTTCCCTTGCTACCCAGACTCTTCAAAATAATTTTCATTGCTCCCTGCCTTGCTGATCGCCCATGCTCCTTGAATGGGACCTCAATATCGTGGGGATACCACAAAGCTTTTGGCCGATGAAAATTCGCAATATCTTTGCTGCAAAATTGAGTTGGTGAATATCTAATACAGGAGTATTTTTATGGGAGGACAGATCAAAAACAGTTAAAGAAGTCTTAAGGCCTGAAAACTGGCACACGTAAAACACAATGATGAAAAGAAGAGAAAGTCCGAGCTTTATCAGGGTTAAGCTAAACAAAAATCACAATAACGATCAATGCAAGGTATTTATAAAAAATAAAAGGCTAATGTATAACTAAATAACATTTTAATAATGAGATGGGTAACAAGCTGTTTGGCTATGAAAACTAAACTGAGCAGAGCAAACACTTCATTGGAATTCTACAATGCATTCAGGAATAGAAAAACGACGAAACAAAATACCCAAAAATCAAATATGAAAGAACAAGATGTCACTCGGCAGAGCAAACACTTCATGGATTTGCAGAAATATCATGAATCAGAAAAGGCAGAAGCAACAAATGAAATGATATCGGTAGGCAATTCCCAAGTTTCAACCCAAAAAAAAAACTTCACTCCATTTCTATACGAGATCAAAAGATCTGAAAGCAATCATCAAGTATGCATAGAAAAGATGAACTCGGGCATTTTTTTAGCAAAAGAACAGGTTACCCAAAGACACTTATTGATGAAGATACTATAATTCTCTAATAAAAATTGAATTCGCCTCCAATACCCTCTCTCCAAACTTTACTATCAGTTCCTGACCATTTACCACTTTATGCCACGTAGTTAAGACCTATCGACTAAATCATCAAACGACTGGCTACAAGAGAAGTCATAGAAGACAAAGCACCAATTGTGTATGTTTCAGCCTTCAGGGAAAATAAATTCTAATTTTCTAATTCTAAATGAAGCAAGGAGATTATTGTCTAGGAAAAATATTCCCACAGACAATGCATCAAATGCTGGGACTTAATTTTCCAATGATCTTATAGTTTACTGAGCTCTTGTCGGATCTGACATAACTTAAGCCAGATGATTCATTAAAAGCCAGCATAGAAGCATTCAAGTAACAATATGGAAAAGTTAACTTACTTGCTTAGTTTAGTTTTCATGGTCTGCAGCTTAAGTGCAGGAACTGAATGTAAAACCTTCAATCCCTGAATAGTACGTTTTTTGGAATGGGATCTCAGCTGCTGAGAAGATTTCCTGTTTGAATAGAACTTATCATTGGAAATATTGAAACGCCCAGATGTAAAACATCCATGGCTATGCTGCTCAACTGGATCTCCAGTCGAAGAATGCTGCAGAGAACGAGAAATAATCATGGCCCCAGAATGAAGCAGCAGATGTTTGGCATCCACCATGTCTGAGAGTTCGAAAAGCATCTTCTGATCTTGGAGATCAAGAATTAGTTTAGGTTTTACAACTGACTTATGTTGTTCTTCCCAGGTAATATTATCCAACCACGAGCCTTCAACCACATCCCTATTTTGTAAAGTCAGCATGCTGAAGCGTGTGATAGCATCGCTAAAGAATTTTGTACCATGAACGTTAGCAGCGGGTTTATCTAATTGAGATTCCAATCTCAGGAGTTGGGGGTGACTTCTGGAAATGGTAGGGCCTGAAGGCTGCGAGACTACTTCCAGGTCAAAAGGCTCCACCGTACAAACATAATTATAAACATTTGAGAGGTTAGCCTTATCGAGAGGTTTGTGATGAATTTCTGAGTCGAGAACTTCAGTTTCAGATTCCAAATCTATATCTTTGACAGCGAGTGTGTCAGAGTCTGGTCCAGACAGTTCACAACTCTCAACAAAACTATCAGTTGAAGATGCAGAATCATCCCAAACAATTCGTTCTTCCCAATCTTCCTGATTGAGAGGATGAAATTGAGGTGATAATGGAGTGTTCCACCCGGGGAAAGACGTTGCAAGTATACCATCTTTCATTGGTTCGGACGAAATACAGGAACCGTTCTTATAGTCATCTACTCCCAAAGACATCTTATCCAATTTTCTAACATGTCCAGATTTTACAGGGTCATCCTGAAAACCCAAATCGAAAGCATTCAACTTCCTCTGAAATTGTCTCATCCTGGATAAATCTGCGGAAGGTGCCTTCAAAAATAGTTCATCATCTTCCTCAACAATGTCGCAGGCATCCATTGACATGTATTTATCTAAGAATAAGAAAAAATAAATGATTGATCTGAATGCCAACAAGTGGCACACACAGGATTGAGATTATAAAATACAATTCAAATAAATGCATATGCCATATGGCTGACAGTATAGTTAACTTGAAATTCAAATAATATTTCTCAACATTATGGTCGAGATGGAATGATGGCATGATGGCGTAAACATCGCATTGTCACAATACTGCTTAATATGAATCAAACACCACATACCTCTATGTATCATGTACTGGCATTCTCTTTTCCTTGCCTTTTTTGAGGTCTCATGGATACAAAAGACTTCAGAAAAACGTAGGATTGCATTCCCATTATCTACAAAGAGAACAGGAAGCACTGAAGGAGCAACACCATCCGCCAACTCTTCCGAAGGACTTGAAACATCCTGGTAAAGTTCAAACATCAACAACAATAAAACTAAATCATAAAGTTGATTCATAAGGCAATAAACTTGGTCGTTTCAAAGAATATCCTGCATCATGACATTCAGTAATAATCCTGAGCTAGATTATCTAGCTAAAATGTCATTGGAGTCAAGGATACACGTAGCAAATAAATGAGTAACTAATGATGCAAAGCAAAAGGCCTGCTGTCTGTCCTAATTGAGACAGGTCAGAAAGCAGTTATAATCTCGAGTCCAGAAACTATATTATCAAGAGAACATGCAAATGGAGTTTAAAAAAAAGTTAGCAAATAATAGAAAACTAATGATCCATAACTAGGGGCTTCTAATTTCTTAAGTATAACCTGATGAGTTTAAATAGAGGCCAAGAAATAATTTGAATCCTAAGCCTATTCTAGATTATCAAACCCAAATGCAACTGGAGTTAAAAGTACAGGTAGAAAATAAAACGACAACTAATTATGCAACAGTTGGGGCTTTTAATTTTTTGGAGAATGGCCTTGGTGAATGAGACAGAAATGAAGTATCTGAGAGAGAAAGGAAGCAGGACGGACTCATAGTTAACGTACATGTTTAGGAAGATCCTTGATTACCAAGAAATTGGAACAGGCAATTGCATACCTGCTCAGGATTCACTTTATGACGATTTTCAATCTCAAATGCATGAACATCATCTGTAAGACTCCCTTCCTGGGGAAGTGCTTCATGAATGTCGTTCGGCTTTCCTGTGAAGAGGAGAAATGCATGTGCTATGACGTACATGGATAATTCCTTCACATATAAGCATTCAGGTGCTAGTAAATGCAATTCTTTCGTTTCACCAATCACACCTCAAGATAAACATAAAACAATTACTAGACCCATAACACTCAACTCTTGTTAGTTTGTTTGCCATAAATAACTAAAACAAAATGACCAGACCTCATATGAATTGTTAGGCCTGAGATGTATAAAAGAATGCAGATGTGGTAAAGTCAATTATTAAACCGTGAATTGAAACTTGAATCGAAATGTTCAATTTACGGATCTTGATTCCAACCAAATTGTGAATCATAAAGATCATAATTTTAAGAACGCTAATATAATTACTTTGCAATAGAAATATTACAAACATATAATTATCAAAGTTTAGCATTAACATAAAAAGACAACCTTACAAGTCATCACCGATGAGACTGAAAGGTATATTGGTTCAGAAAACTTGCAAATTTATACCTCTTCTATGAAACCTCTAAAATAGAGGTATTCCGTATCTTTTCATCTTCTACGGAAACTCTCTCATCAGTCCTCACATAGTTTTATACCCAATTTTCTTGGGTGTGGAATCATGATAGTATCTGAATAGATTTGGTACGGTAAGTTTTTTTTCAATTTTTTTTACTTTATTGGCGCCGAATGGCAAATTGAATCGAATTTGAATTGTATCATTCTAATAACTGGGGTAAAGTCTATGGCACCAAACAAGAGGTTAAAAAAATGAACAAACTTAGTGACACAATCATGAGATCATACCAAAACTTGATGGAGATAGCGGCTGAACTTCAATGTGGTCGCCTGTTGCCATTGATTGTTTTTCCAAATCATCATCTTCATCGTCATAATTCTCATCATCAAGCACCAAAGTGTTTTCCAAAGAGGTTATAGAGACTACTTTAGAAGTAAATTCCTTTTTTGATAGCAAAAGATCCTCTTCAGTGACATTGTCAATCTCTGGCCCCTCATATTCCTCATCTATATCTTCATAATCAACAGCATTTTCTGCCTTCGCGTGGTAATCTACATTTGCATGCAAGGAAAAATTGTGTATCTAATGAGATGACACAGGCAAAAATGAAAAACAATAAATCCTACAAATTCTGATAGAGAAGTAGAACTTAAATCAAACGAATTTTCAGCAAAAGAAAATTAAAAAGGAAATAAATGGTGTATAGAATGCAACTAGTATAAACAAGTCCCAATTTTTTGCATTTATCCCAACAATTGACACATGGTTGAGTCGATAAAAGGACCTGTAGAAGTGGAAAATAATACAGCCCCACAACTGAAGTAATCCCAAAAATGCAGGCAAATGAGATAATTTTTTCTTGTTTAATGAGGATCAATATTGGTTCTTCACTTACGCCACACACAAAGGAGATATGCCATAAGCCAATAGTGAACTTTATTTACTCACTTATTCTATGTATCAGCCACTGATGTTAAAGATCAAAACGTGAGTGTTAGAAACCCCTCTGGGTTTGGGTCTCGTGTGCATAGGTACGCGCGTGCATGGGCTAACTTAAATAGAACGATGTGGTTTACTCTCATTAAAATTTTGAGTACAAGGCGATAGATTGTAGCACCACATTTCTATTTACGTTGGTTGATATTTATATGTGAAATCCGTGTGGTTTATTCCAACACTCCCATCAAATCCAACTATGTAAACCCCGTTGAGACTTGAATCCACACGGATAATACCCAATTGAGCCAATTCCCATTATGGAATCAATAATCGTGACTTTCTCGAAAACAATTATGAGGTCCTCGAAAACAATCATCGAGACCTCCTGAAACAATGCCCAAATTGGGCCAAGCCCGTCCCCATGTGGCCAATACTCGGGACATTTTTCCCGGAAATACTCTCAGGCCATAGATCGCCCGCTCCAATACCATATTAGAAAACAGACCCGACCTTACTCCAGGCCCGGGCCTCGTGTGCGTAGGTGCGCGCGTGTGGGCCAACTTAGATATGAAGATGTATACTCTCATTAAAACCTTGAGCCTAAAGTGATAGATTGTAGCACCACATTATTATTTAAGTTGGTTGATTTTTATGTGTAAAATCTGGGTACGACATTCCAAAAGTGAGTTACTATGATTTTGAGATCAAAACGTTATAATATTGATTATAGCACCTTTACGCTTAAAAACACAAGAATATGCAAGAGCTGTGAGAGACAATTATTTAACAGTAAAGGATATTTGTAACAGTATTCCATGTATGCTTTAAAGTCATATTAATTTACGGGATAACCTTAAAATAGATAAACAAGAGTACGATCTCTATATTAATATATAAACTTCACATATCAATCAAGCATTCAGCCACATGCATTAGCCATTTGCTTATTTAGTATGTAATCCATGAAGACATCAAAATCATATTATGGGATGGGACTAATTCATAGTTTAGGCCTTCAATTATCTTAGTTTGTTAGCATTTGGGAATGTAAGAACCAAAGCTTGCAAAGAAAGCACGTGCTCTTGGATCCAGCGACTTTAAGATAAAAGAGCCAGCAAACCAAACATAAGTTTTACACCAAGAACGCCAGCTACACGCATCAACTAATATGTGAATCTGCATAATAGCAGTGATATGGAATTTGATGACAACAAGCCTTAATAATTACTTTTCACACAAAAATACCAGCCTGACTGTCTTGATTATTGATATAGCATAAAACAGAATAAAGAAAAATACTAACAGAACTTCAACAAGTTGATGAATGAGTGTTCCCTGATATGCATGATCACCTTGATTTATAGCATCAGATTGGGTCTGTGGCGATTTTGTTGAGAGCTGAAGTTTCAAATAAAAATATGTTTATATATTAGTTTTCCCTCCTAAAAAACATGAAGAAAAGTCATAAGCCGTGAGCACTAAAGACAATGACATCAAATTATTAAAAAAAGGAAAAACAAGTTTAGAACTGATTTTTTTTTATAAAATGTGCAATCTTCATACATCTATATCTTTCAGTGATGAACCAAGTTTGTTAGCCAGCGCAGCGAGATGCTCTTTTGCATCCTGAAAGAAGAGACATATTTAGCATGATGAATCATGAAAAGACAAAAACGGGTATAAGAGGGAAGCAATTTCAACAAAAAAAACTTGAATTTTCAACTTGTTGCACCTTATGTTGTTGATGTGGGGAGGCGGGGTGCAGTTGGTGCTCTTAAATTATTGAATATTGAATCACACATGTTATACATGATTTTTGTTTTTTGGAAACAACATGTTATGCAGTATATATGTAAAAGCCTCCAATATAATCTGCAAGCTGATTCCTTTTTTTTCTTTTATTTAGCAAAGCCGCAAGCTGATTCTTGATTCTTCACATTTTAATGTCTTTTTACAAACTGGGATCCGCGTGTAGCTAAAATCAGAACTTATACAATGTTCCCTAGAGCATATTTTTTTCATATGTTGGCCATCCTCCACCCACAAAAACAATTACATGTTGCGCTATCCATGTGTGATGGGGCAACCAATAGAGCATGCTTCCTGATTTAGAAATTGCATCAGAAAACAAATACGAACAGACGCTCACCACAAAACATTTTATATCCTTACAATTCTAATAAGAGTTTCCACGAGTAATCATCACATGGGTTATGAAGCTACTAACATCGAGATGCAAAACTCGTACAAAGCGTGTGTGCAGATGATTCATTCCCCAAAGAATCTAGTTTTACATTAGATTTTGGTTCAAACTCCACCTTCTAGACTAGCTAAGCCCATGCAGCATGAGCAGCATGAAGATAAAGATTCCGTTTTCAAAATCAGTAAGCCATTCAACATGCATTAATGAGCCAAAAAGGTCATACGTAAATGGAAACTCAAAGTACTCTTTTTTACATCTTTCCAGCTATCTTCTAACTTTGAAAAAATAGGAAGAATGAAGCACATCACCTCATCGAGGTAGTCAACATCAAGATCACCAGCATCGTCAACATTTCCAAACATGAACCCAAGGAGGCGATTTTCCCCTTCAGCTTCTTCATATTCTTCCTCATCGTCATCTGCCAATTCAAGAGATTATTGAACCTACGGGCGCCCACAAAAGGAATAATCCAAACGCGTCAAAGACCCATTACAGAGAGCAGGAAGATGCATCAACATCGCCAGACAGTACAAAAAATTCCCTCGCGCATCGCTCCCTTCCAGCGGAAACCCTAACTGAATATGGGGATTAACAAACAGCACATACCTATGGTGGCATCCTCATCGGCGTCAGCATCATCATCAGTGGCGTCTCGGCCGGGTCCACCGGGCCACGGCGCCATATATATCTTCTTTCTCTTCTCTTCTATTCCACTTTTTCCCCCTTCTTCCTCTGTTTTCTTCTTACTCCCAACTTCCAGTTCTGTGATTCAACTATAATTCAATCTTCCTTCTCTTTATATAACAAGTTGGGGGTTCCTGTCCTGGCGACGAGCAGACGGTGAACGCGTATTAATTGGGCCTTGTATATAAAATTGGGCTTGGCTCATTGAAATTAACAGTACAACTAAGTGGGCCGTTACATTTTAAACACGTGGAGTCGTGAGGCATTTTATAGGAATGGCCGAATGGGGGGGATAACAATAATTTCCAAAATCAATTGTCTCACCCCCTCCTAACAAATTTTGAGATTGTGTTGTTTTCATTTGATTTTACTTTTTCCTGAGGGGAAACTTCATATTTTGGGATGTCTTAAGAGTAATTAATATATGATTCGTGGCTAAAGTCACTAATTATTGTTGTGATAGGTCCCTCTCCACATGGAGAGGACCATCCAACATTAATTGTATGTTGCTCATTGATTGCACATGGAAGAGGATGGCTTCATGAACTGCGCGTCAGAGCTTCTTCATGTTCATTGATTGTTGCGCACAATTAATAGTGCGTTGAAAATGAAGAGAAAATGTGTTGCATTTTTCAACAAATGCTGCAAGTGAAGTGGAACACATGTTGCTTAAAGTTTTCAAGATCTGCTGCTCGATTTGCGGCTTGTTTGTATCACTTCCTGATGCCTATAAATAGGAGGCATTGCTTCAGTTTCAAGACCACGACCAACAGAAAAGAACACCAACAACAAGAGAAGAAAACACAAGCAGTTTTCTTGTGACAAAAAGAGAGTTGTTTAGGATGTTCCTAAATTGGGGGGAGTGATAAAAATATTGAGGAAACATTTTTAGGTAGATCTCCGGTGTTGGTTAACCTCTAGAAGTTCTAGAGAAGACCCTCTTGTACCTACTATTTTATAGTGGAAGAATTTGATCGGAGTTTGTCCCGTGGACGTAGCCCAAGATTGAGGGCGAACCACGTTAAATTCTCGGTGTCTATTTATTTACTGCAACTGCCTGATTCCATTATTATTATTTGTGCAAAACAACCTATTTTTTTTCTTATTTACTGTCGTATTTGGATTTTGGGTTTAATGGAAAAAATCTGTTGTTAAAAGATTTTTATCAAGTCGTTTTTGATTAAGAAAACTAGCATCCCCTTCTTCTCCGAACATTTAGGTTGATTTAGTGAATCATACTCTCCTCTTGTGGCAAAAAAAGCAAGGAAAATAGAGATTATTATCGGAATTATGCCCCCTAACGAAAATCCTGGCTTCACCACTACATATCACAGAGGAAATATATACTTGATCTGTTAGCTAAGACAAGATTGCTTGAGAGCCGAACTGTTGATACTCCCATGGTACCAAATCATGGCCTCAGGATTATTGATGGTGGTATTAGTGCTGACAAGGAGAGGTATCAACATCTGGTGGAGAAATTGATATATCTTTCACATACCAAACCTGATATAGCATATGCAGTAAGAGTGGTGAATAGGTTATGCACATGCCATAGAAGAAACACATGGATGCTGCCATAAGGATTGTCAGATACCTTAAAGGCACCCGTGACACTGGAGTGCTATTCCAGAGATATGGACATCTGGGATTGGAGGTCTATACAAATGTTGATTGAACCGGAAACCCTGGTGATCATAAATCGATTGCAGGGTATTTCACATTTTTGGGTAGTAATCTGGTGACTTGGAGAAGCAAGAAATAGAAGGTGGAAAGTGTTGAAGTTGTTTAGAGGAATTGTTCGAGGACTGACTGAGATACTATGGTTGAGAAAGTTGGTGACGGAGCTTGGATTCCTGCCTGACCGACCCTGTGCCTTGAGATGTGATAATAGGGTTGCAATTCATATTTCGGAAAAATCCTGTGCAACATGATATGACCAAGCATGTGGAGATAGACCGACACTTCATCGAGGAAAAATTGGAAGATCAAAGTATTACACTTCCATTTGTGAGATAAGAAGATCAACTGACAAATATTTTGACAAAAGCAATGGCAGAGCGTGCATTTCATGAGGTAATTTCCAAGTTGAGTATCAGACATCTCAATACTCAACTTGAGGGGGGTGCTAGCCTACCTTATAATAAATGCTAGCGGCATCATGGATATGGAAAGCCTTAAACTCGGGATTTAGTAAATCAATCCTACCATATATACCGTATAATTTTCCTCTATATATTGTAAAGCAACATTGTACATTGTAGATAAAAAAAATACAATACATTTCTTTCCAAACTCTATCAAAGTCTAAGATTGGATGATAGATGGTCATTTTGGCCATGCCACAGTTATCTATAATTTTTATTCCGTATAACTATTAATACATTGCACATATATGGAAGACTGGATTCAGCCATGAATAATAGATTAGGGTTATGTTTGTAAGCTTTACTGAAAAACTGTTTTTGACTTTTGATGAGGCTTTTAAAAAGAGGTGTATTTATAAGAAAGTTACAAAGTGTTTGTAGTGAGGACTTTACTGTGGTAAAAGTTAAAAAAAATAGTATGACAAAATGGTTATAGTATGAGAATTTTTTGTTTATTTTGGTATTATCGAGTTGTATATAAACAAAATTAGTTTAAAAGTGAATTTTTAAATAATTACAAAATCGTCATCGCCTTAAGCCTTCCATAAGCTACTTCAAGGGAGCTTTTGGCTTTTGGGGGCTTTTCCACCACCAAAAGCCAAAATCGTAAATAGTGTCAAAAAAAGCTTATGCAATTAAAAAGCCAAAAGCTGCTTTTCAGCATAACTTGCGAACAGGCTCTAGATTTTCCAAAATAGAATCTCGTTGTATTTATTTTTGAACTCCAAACATCCTTGAACTCTCCCCACTACTTTCTCAAACCAAACTTGCATCGACACACACCATTTTTTCATCCAGTGGTACCTATATCCTCCTATATAGTGGTGCATCAAATTAAATCTACATTTACAATCCTTCATAGTCTGTTGTTGAATAGGGCTCTAATAAGTCTCTAATCCACCCATTCTTTCTTCGGGGATTGAAGCCCATGTCATCACACAGTTGATCATTGTAGCAAATGTGAATATTGCTGATACAAGCCCTTCTGTACTGGTTGTTGATTGAGTATCTCTTCATGAATTTGTCCCATTCCTCAATATCATGTTCCATCTCTTTTATACTAGGGAGCTCAAAAGTCTGACCGAGAAAGGAAGCGAGCCATTTCGATTTCATTTCGAACGTGTAGATATTACAAAGAGACTCTGCATAACCAATGACAGCAAGCCGGGGAATATGCGGATGGATCATTTGCCTGCAATAAACAGATAATAAAATCGTAACAAAATATTATTTTTATTTTTTCCAAATTTCGCACCCCTTAATATCAACATCAAAAATTCCACCTCTCTTAAAAAATTCTAATTTTGGCAATATGCGTCGTCAGAACTTGGCCATAGCATGAGATATTTTATCGTATAAGTTTTCCTTGAATAATTATAATTTTGGCAATATGCGATGAGAATAAGTCAAAATTGCATGGTCCTATACGATATTGTCCAAGAGGAGAATTTTTTTCCCGCTATCTCTATTTCCACTCACACACACACACTGCTCTCATCCCACAAAGCATAATTACCTGAAGAGTGGAAGTATTGACATTGGAGTTCCAAGGATAGCGTCTCCAAAAGTGGGAGTTGCAAAAATGTTCTTGAGCTTCTGATCCCCTTTATATCCCGTAGCAAAGATGACGATATCTGCGCACAACGGTTTGTCTTCTCCATCGAGTATTAGACCATCCTTGCAGAAGCTATACTTTCCGAGTTTCTTTAAGACAATGCTTCTATCTTCGACTTTATCAAAGAATTTTTCTGGGAGTAAGGCTATTGTACAAGATGAGTATTCTTTTAAAAAACTTTCCTCTGGAATGATGTCATATTTCTTCAACGGAAGCTTCCATCGTAAATAGCCTTCGACGAACTTGGAAATCCCCCATCTCTACAACGTAGAGAACAATATGATTGCCACATAAACAGTTGTAAATTTTACGGTAAAAAGATGTATTTAAGGCCTATCATCGTCGTCGAGAAATTACCAGAGGCGACATCATAGTTGCCAATGCACAATCCCAACGCCCTTCACCAGGCTTATGTACCATCATCTCAAAGATGCGACTGAAGAGCAAAAGGCCGTTAATACCCCACGGGTGATAATCAGGCATTGACCAATGGCAACTTCTAAGGAGCATCGTGCATGGACGATCTTTACCTAAAACAAATAAGAAATAAACATGAAGTAACATTAGACAGAGACTATTATGACCTATCTATGATATTCCCATGCATGGATGAACTAGAATACACAAAAGTTCCCACCATTTGCAATTGCACATTCATTTGCAATGTCGATTGCTGATTTTCCTGACCCTATAATCACAACACGTTTGTCTCTGATGAACTCAGCAGCGGTTGCATTGTCTATGGCAGAGTAGTTCATAGAATGTAAAACTTTCCCGGAGAATACTTCAGGTCCAGATCCGGTGGGGAACTCCGGGATATTTGGAAGACCGCTGAATCTGCCGATGCATAGGACCACAAACTCAACTTCATAGTTCTGACAAAACAATAGTGAACTTTGAGGATTCAAACTACTTGCATTTTTTTTTATTGTGAAGTTTATCTAGAAAACAAATTTCAGCATCCAAAAAAATAGCTTTCCTTAAGTTTTTTTTAATGTATGAATAGAAACGGGAAGAAAAATAGTGTACGCCAACCGGTCTATGTTTTAGGGGGTAACTAAATGATAGGATTATGCCTTTCAAATTTTCGAGAATACACTTTACAGTAATCTATGGGTAGCATCCGAAAGGCTCCATAGCTTTTGGTTTGGTTAAGTGCTTTTGGTGAGGATTGAACTAGTTCCTATCGATCAACGAGCATAGCATGGTGTTACCAACACTTCGCCATCATGAAAAGAGTCCAAAATTATATAGTCATGGACAATAGTATCGAGAATTAGTTCTCATGTGTGTTGGGTGGATCTACCCATAAGGTTGGGTGGGCTCAAACACCATCAGTTGTAAATAAAAATAAGGGATCATAAGAAATTTTTGAGGTGTAATAAGGTTGATTCCGTCAAGTCTCGGTACCCCAGATTAAGAAAAATGGTATAAGACTATCTGAACACTCCCAGTTGTTGAGGTTTAGATTCGCCCCTAACCACCGGTGAGTGTAGGATATAAATTTCTCATCAAAACTCCAACTTTGTTTTCTAATTTTTATTGTTTAATCAATAAATATTCCAGATTATGTGAAAGATTTTTTCATCAAAAAAATAGTATTTTTGTAAGATTTAATATGATACGACGTAAAGCCTATGAACGTGCAACCACGATGCTCCACGCGTCAACTCAACCCCAATCGTCATTACAACGATTTTATGCTAACGAAGCTGTGACCACATCCGACAGCTTCAGGATTTATTTATTGCTTTGATATTAATTAGGACTAAATAAGATTCTTTTATGAAAAGGAACATAGTTGTCATTTTAGTTGTTAGCTACTATTTGAATTAGGGTTGTAAGTCTTTTGGGATTATCAATGATAAGTTATTTCCTTTACCTTCTGAAACTCTGAGTCTCCCTCTTCCCCTAATTCCATTGTCTCCTCCTCCTATGGCCTTCAAGCACCTTCCCCTTACCAGAAATCATGTGTTGGTTCTTAAGATTTGGTGCTCTTGTCACGATCTCTTCCCTTAACAATGTCTCTCTCGGACACGACATACTCTTCTGGTTCGACCCTCATCGAAATGTGTGTCATGGATATCGAATCTAGTATTTCATGGCTTGATGCCAAATTGGATGACATGAATGCGCAATTGACTGCAATGACCTATACACTCGCGACCCATGCCCCATGGCAGCGGGTGTTCTCGGCAAAGCTCCATAGACGGACCTGTTTCGTGCCATGGCTGTAGGTCCCCCAGCTTTGCATACGCCAAAGCTTCATTTTGATGCTACTAAATTTGATGGTTCTGATCCTCATGTTTGGTCTTTCAAGATTGATGAATATTTCGCTCACCATGATACGCCCGATGATCAAAAAATTCGCTATGTGGGTGTCTATCTGAAGGGTCAAGCGTCAGATTGGTTCCACTATCAAAAACGTAATGGTATGATTACTACGTGGACTAGTTTTCTCTCACAAGTCCAGATTCGCTTTGATAACCAATATTTCCAGAATTCGGTGGGTATTTTATCTAAATCCCGCCAGAAGACGACAGTGATAGCTTACCAAGCCGAGTATGAACAATTATTGACTCAAGTTATGGGTGTCCGTGAATATGATCTGATTGCCATGTTTATTGCTGGTCTGAAATCTCTATTGGATCGCGAAATGGGCATTCATAATTCTTCCTCTCTGGCACAAACCTTTTCTTTGGCCCGTGAAGTGGAGGTGACATGTATGGAGTTAATTGCCCCTATTCGTCGTCCTTGGGCTCCGCCTCATCCGGACCCCTCTCCGGCCGTCGGCCCTATGGTCCCGCCACTACCAGCCCTTGCCCCACCAATTCGTCGTTTGACGACTGTTGAACAAGCGGACCACCGTGCTAAGGGTCTCTATTTTAATTGTGATGAAAAGTAGGCTCGGAATCATCACTGCCCCAACTACATTTTATGTTTTTAGGCCGACGATGATGATCCGGATGTACCGTTGGACTTCGCCCGCTCGAGGGTGATGAGGACTGTTTTTGGTGATGAGGACTGCAATTTGCTTGTTACGATCGATATCTCAACCCTAAACTCTTTTGCTGGATCTTACAACCCACGGTCATTGCACATCGAAGGGAGTGTTTGTTACAGTTTTTTTCATGTGTTGATTGATAATGACAACACCCATAATTTTATTAATCCTGCCGTAGTTGGGAAGCTCCATCGGGCCATCACTGTTGTGCATCCTTTTCGGGTTCATGTGGGCAATGAGGCCACGCTTCCGTGTTCTCACTGCTGTGCCGCTGTTCCCTTGAACCTCCAAGGTATGGTCTTCTCTATTGATCTTGTTGTTCTCGATGTGAAAGGTCCGGATATTGCCTTGGGGTCCAGTGGCTTGAATGTTTGGGCAAGGTTTTCCATGATTATTCAGCCACGACAATGGAATTTAAGTATGCTGGCTGCTCAATTTTTCTTTGTGCTGACATTCAGGTTCTGCTAAAATTTCTTATGCATGCTGAATACGAGTTGTTATGAAATCTTCATGTTGCCTTATGATGCTACCACCCCCTTACTTGAGCTGCCTCAGGATGCCCCTGATGGTGTTAAGACTGTGCTCGTGCTTTGCTCGTGTTTTTAGGGAACCCCTGGGCCTTCCTCAAAAATGGTGGTTTGATAATCAGATTCATTTATTTCCCGGCACTACTCTAATCAATGTTCGCCCTTATCGTTATCCTTATTATCAAAAAATGGAGTTTGAGAAAATACTGACCGAAATGCTTCAGCAGGGAATCATTCAGCCTAGTCGGAGTCCTTTTTCCTCACTGTCCTTTTGGTGAAAAAGAAAGACAAGACATTTCACTTCTGTGTTGACTACCGTGCTTTGAACAGTGCCATTGTCCCGAATAATTTTCTGATTCCTACCAGCGATGAGCTTCTTGATGAATTGGGGGCTGCGCATTTCATCACGAAACTTGATCTGCGGTCTGAGTACCATCAAATTCGTATAGATATGACAGATATCGCCAAGATTGCTTTTCGCACTCACGAGGACCATTATAAATTTTTGGTCATGCCTTTTGGCCTCTCGAATGCCCCGTCGACTTTTCAGGCCTGCATGAATCAGATATTTGCCCCTTATCTTCGCAATTTTATTATTGTATTTTTTGATGATATTCTGATTTTTAGTGTGACCTTGGAGATACATCTGGGCCATCTCGTTAAGGCTTTGAAATTGATTGTTGATAACAATTTCTTTGTTAAACTCTCCAAGTACTCGTTTGCTCAGACCTCTATTAAGTATCCTGGTCATCTCATTGGCGAGGGGTGTACTTGTGTTAATCTGGCTAAGTTAGGTGTTATGGCCTCCTGGCTGACGCCTATATCGGTGCACCAACTCTGCAAGTTTCTGGGACTTGCTGGCTATTATCGTTATTTTATTTGACATTATGCTAATACTGTTGGGCCTTTGACAGATCTTCTTAAGAATGACTCATTCCTCTGGTCCTCCACTGCTGAGTCTTCTTTTAAGGCTCTCAAGGACGTCATTCATCTCCCCCGGTTCTCCATCTCCCTAACTTAGGAATTTGTGGTGGAATCTGATGCTTGTGATTATGGCATTAGCATTGTGCTTATGCAGAGTGGGCATCCTTTGACTTTCTTCAGCAAGAAATTAGAACCTCATATGCTCATGACCTCTACTTACCACAACGAGTTGTATGCTATCGTTGGATTGATCCATAAGTTGCGGCAATATTTATTGGGTCACGAATTTGTTGTTCATACTGATCACCGTTCACTCTATGAGTTGCTGCATCAGATCGTCCAGACCCGAGATTAATATTTCTATGTTTGTAAGCTTCTTGGCTTTCATTTTTGGATTGAGTAGAAGACAAGTGCCGCGGATTGCTTGGCTGATGCCCTTTCTCGACTGAACGAGCCTGGGCCCTACGGCTAGGTTATCCATCTCGTGTCTCAGTCGGTGCTAGATTTTCTTGATCGCTTGTTGTAGGCAAATTCTTCCCTTCCAAATTTAGTGAAATTACGTGAGGATTTTTGTAACAGTTGCTTATGCGAATCCTTTTTGGTCCATGACTGCATGCTTTATTACAAGCACCATCTCAGCCTCTCTGCCAACTCCGATTTGAAGTCACTCTTACTACAGGAGTGTCATTCTTCTCCTCAGACGGGACATTCGGGTATTTTTCGAACATTTGTTCGGCTCTCGTAGTCCTTCTATTGGTCGAACATGCATGCTGATGTGCGTCGCTTTGTCGCTTCATGTTATGTGTGCCAAACGGCAAAGTATTCGTTACCACCGATCGGTTTGCTTCAGCCATTGTTTATTCCCACACTTATCTGAGACAAGGTTTTGATGGATTTCATTGTGGAGATACCTCTCTCTCGCAGGTTTGGAGCTATTATGGTGGTGGTCGGTCACCTATTCAAGTATGCTCATTTCAGGGCTCTTCCGCCATCCTTTGATATAACTCGGGTTGTCGCCTTTTTTGTTAATACCGTAGTGAAGCTTCACGGCATTCCGTCGGATATTGTCTCTGATCGTGATACTATTTTTAGAGCCATTTATGAGATGCACTGTTCAAACTCAGTGGGACTCATTTTTCTCTCTCCATAGTATATCATCCCCAAAACGACCAAACTGGGGTTCTGAACTGTTCACTGGAACTATACCTGTGGTCTTTCATTTTTGAGAAACCCCATAAATGGGCCACTTTCTTGCCTTGGGCTGAGTTTGCCATCAACACCAGTTACAACGAGAGCATCAAGATGACTCCATTTCAATCGGTTTATGGTCGCGTGCCAACCACACTGCTTCCCTATGTTGCAGTATTTATCATTCTTCCCTTTGTTGATGCGTTATTACCTGAGCGTAACGAGCTTCTTCAGCTCCTTCATCGTAACATCTTACAGGCTCAGACATGTATGACCCAATTGGCGAATCAGCATCATCGTGATATTGAGTTTTCTATTGGTGATTTGGTTCTCCTCCATTTACGCCCTTATCGTTAGCCTACAATGGCTTGTCGGGTCTCTCACAAGTTATCCCGCCATTTCTATGGGCCTTTTAAAGTATTGGAGTGAATTGGGAAGGTAACCTATAAATTGGAACTTTCGGATGGGGCTCGCATCCATAGCGTGTTCCATGTTAGCTTGTTGAAGGTTTTCGTTCTGTCTGAGTCAGCTTTGCAGCCCTTACTACTGCCATAGGAATTTTGGCAATGGCATCCCCAATCGGTCCCATTGTCGGCAACCGAGGTGCGCATTGTTTTGAAGAATGGCATTGCTCCTTGGAGGCTGTTGACATCCTACGTGAGCACTATCCCACACTCCAACTTGAGGACAAGTTGGTTTCCAAGGGGGAGAGAATGTTACAAGTTACGAATCCACTGGGGGACATGCAACCATGACAACTCCACTCATCAATCCAAGCCCAATCGTCGTCATGATGGATTTGTGTTAACGAAGCCGTGACCACATCCAACAGCTTCAGGATTCATTTATTTCTTTAATTAATAATTTGGACTAAATAAAATTCTTTTATGAAAAGGGAGATAATTGTCTTTTCACTTGTTTGCTACTATTTAAATTAAGGTTGTAAGTCTTTTGTGAATATCAACGAGAAATTATGTTTTTTTTTTTTACTTCTGAAACTCTGAGTCTCCCTCTTTCTTCAATTTTGCCGTCCCGTCCTCCTACGGCTTTCGAGTGCGGCAAGCACCTTCCCCTTGCCAAAAATCGTGTTGGTTCTTAACAGAGAGTCAACCATTCATAACAAACTCGTATTTGACTCTTTTAAAGCTCGTTGGTTTAACGAGCTCGAGCAAATATATATATTTGTGAACCTTAACATGCAAATACTTACAAACAAGCTAAACACGAACCAATGCAAACAGGCTTATTCGTGACCTATTCGCGAACAACTCGTAAACTCTAATGAACATTGCTCCACCATGAAACTCTATTCATTAACTTTGACAAATTTGAGATCGAACATGACCTATTCTCTCAAATTTAGTTACAAAATTCGTGTTCTTTCAAGTTTAATTTATCTCTATAGTTATCACTTACGTTGACTTGCTAAAAAAAGTTATCACTTACGTTCAGGAGCTGCCGAGGTAGGACGGATCTAGGTTAAAATAATTGAGTTATAATTGTTTCGTGCAAATTTAATACAATAAAACAGGTGTAGCTACCTATCATCACCTACACTACATGTATGTACTTTTTAAAAGCAAATTAAGAGCTCAATGTGACTGGACGATTTAACAGCACCGATCCCCTTAAATCCAGTATTGGCTATAAATGTGTTATTGAAGGTGTTAGGTAGATCGATTGCACTTATCCAAAAAAAAAAAAGGATTGTCACCAAAGTAAATGGTGAACACATAAATCTCGAATTAACAATTTAACTATAAAGAAAAAGCTAGATTTGGCAAGTAATAGAGATAAGATAAAACATATGCATGTCCGATTAAATAGGAATAATGGTCGGTGTACCAAAATTTGTGAAACGAATTTCGATACACCAAGCATTTTGGTACTTCCCGGTCACTGAAATAGCAAGGTAAGATTGGTTTTGGAACCAATCTCATATTTTTATTTTGACGGTCGAAACTTACAAAAAAATTCTGGTGCTTGGATACTGCAAACCTATATTTATGGGGTTTTAGAAGATTTTTGGTGGCAAATGCGCCAAAAATAAAATGTGTGGCCGATTTCGAAATTGTTTAAACAAGTGCATTCTGAAAATCAATATTATATTTTTATTTCGGTAACAAAAAATGACCAAAATATTACTGTATCGAATTTTGATACACTAGCATTTCGGTACACATAGCACTTCTGATTAAATAAAGTAATGCTATATATGTTGTTATTTTATGTTTTAAGTTGGAGAAAAATTATATGTATACAATATTGTAATTCCGGCTATAACAACCGAAATTAGTCATGGTAAAGCATATACATAAGAGATCAAAATTTTTATATTCCGGCATGGTCCCGGCGACTTCGTCGACATGAATTTCTAAAATCCTATTAACGATTACGTAACACAAAGAAAAAAAGGTGTAACGAAATTACCGGGGACAGAGTCATCGGAATCGCGTCGCACCATAGGATGTATGATCTCCTATTTATAAGTTTACAACGGTGTGATTAATTTTAGTTGACATAACCAGGATTATAATATTGTACAATATTTTGGATAACTATAATTTCTATATATATAGGGTAATCTTCGTATGCTCAGTTCGTACTCAACTTTTCGTAGCACCATCCATTTTCGAAATTGATCGCACCACTGGAAAGCTTATATATTGTACATGAAATTCCACATGCTTTGGTCTGTCGCCGGAAATTTTTAAAACCATAATTAGTACTATTTAAACTAAGGGAATTCATAACCCTCCATTGAATAGTGATAGCGTCGTCGAAATTGGACCAAAGCATGTGTATTTTCATCTACAATGTATAATTTTTCCAATTGTGCGACCAATTTCGAAAACGGATAGTGCTACGAAAAGTTGAGTATAGACTGAGCATGCAAGGACTGAAAAAGTGTCATTTTTCTAGTAAACATATTAAGATTTTTGTATATATATATATATATTGATTTTACGGGAAATTTTTATACTCCATTTTTACCAAAGAAGTGTTATTTTTCTAGTAAACATTCTAGTAAAAAAAAATTCCGACAACCTAAGATTTTTCTTGAAGTAAAAGATCAAATAAACTTGCTGAAGTTACTGCATGCCTTAGTTGCGCCTTCCTTTGTATCGACCACTTTGATTCGCCACATCCCTTTCGATCCAAACGCCATTCCATTTCCACCCCAGAGTTCCCACGACTCCATCTCCTCTTGAGACACGCCCACATAATCTATGCTCACCACACGGTTGTTGAAATGAATGTACCGCAGAAGATCGAAATGCGCAGCGTAAGAGTTCAGATATCCGAGCATCTCCGCCGCTCGCGGGAATGCATCCACCACGGAATCCGGCCACGGGAAATCGGAGAACCGGAAAATATCCTTTGTGCTCTGGAGCCTGGTGGACTCGATGGTGTGGTTCCACAAACCGCCAACTTGATTTTCGGACTCGAACACGATGGGGTCGAAGCCGCGGGAGGCCACGTATTTGCAGGCAAGGAGGCCGCTCATGCCAGCTCCGATGATGGCAACCCTTTTGGCCATGGGATGGTTCAAGGCAAGGATGAAGAAAAGGAGGTGTAAAGGATATAAATATATGTGGAAATTAATATCTAGCCTCCATTTCAAATTTAAGTCACTATCATTATCTATGCTGTCAGAATTAGATACCTTAGGCTACTCGTCAGAAGTGGTGTATAAGTTTGTGTGGAATTGAAACTAGTTGTGAACTCTAAATTTCATTAATGCATGTAGGTGTGGAGTCAGAGATGAGTATATGAACAAAAAAA
>JAOYMZ010088570.1:0-26618 GCA_025802335.1 Pinguicula primuliflora
GTTCTAGAAGTCGGCCGATTAGTCAGCCGTCCTGACCGATTAGTCGGCCGACTTCTAGAACATGGGGGCCGACTATTTTTTTTTTTTAAATTTCGGGCCAATTTTTGGGGAGGGTTAGTCGGCCGACTAGTCGGTCAAGTCGGTGGGCGGCCGGAAACCGACCCGACTCCGACTTCCGACTTCTCGTACACTGTGTCTGATGGTAATTGCAACCATTGGTAGATTACTTTCCATAGTCTCTTCGCCTCAGGGCACAGGACGAACAAATGTTCCGCCGATTCATGCTCAAGTTGACACAAGGGGCAGTGAATGTCAACACTCATGAGACCCCTTTTCAACAGGTTATCTGCCGTAGCTATTTTGTTCTGTAACAATTTCCAACAAAAAGCTGAGATTTTTTATGGCAAGATCCTGATCCAGACAGTAGCAGCCATTTTGTTTGCCTCATTTGCTTGCCATTGCGATTGCATCAAGTTTCTGTATATATCCGCAGTGACATAATTCTCATCTGATCTCCAAATCCATTTGTCAGGGTGATTCTCAATAGGGGGCTTACTCCAGAAGACGGCCGGGTCATTCCACTGCTTCAGCTCAGTGTCATTGAGATGTCTATGCCAAAGCCAGCTCCAATTCCAGGTATTCTCATAATATCCCTTTTCTGATATATTTGCATCTTTATCTACTGCAATTAGGAATAGGTCAAGGTATTTTACCTCAAAATACAGTATCTTGTTGTATCAGGACTCGTTTTATATTTTCTAGAGTGAAAGAAAAAAGTGTATCAGGACTCGTTTTACAAATTGTGTGATAAAAAATTGTAGTATTTTTTTTGTAAGTTAAAAAAAAATGTTGTATGAGCATTGATCTTTTGTTTACACACGATTCTATGTTTATTTCTTTTGATTCTTGGCATTTTCATCTTCCAGCTGAGCTCCACCGGATTAATGGCGGCCATTCGTGTGTCTCTTCTCCTCCGATCTCCATTGTTTCTCACTTCTTCAATCCTACCAAAAGTTCACCATGTTTCACCTGTCTTCGGTATTCGTAACCATAGCAAGTTCAGTCTCGGATTCCGCTGCGGCGCGGGCGGCCGCTGTTACTCGAACATTTCGCCTGTTCGGTGTAATTCTAAGGTCTTTGCATTGTGATATGTCTTTCTTTCCTTTTTTGGTTTTCGGCAATAATTTCTAATTGCAGAATAGTAACTCGAATACCGAGCAGAACCAATCAATAGTTGGCGATCTTCTTGACTACCTCAACGAGTCCTGGACTCCGTTTCATGCTACTGGTACTGCGTTTGATGTTTTCGCAACAATGGGATTCAAAAGAAACTCTTTTCGATTGATAAATCGACTGCCTCCCTCTTCATCATTTAAAAATGGAATTTTTAGCTGTGTCCTGGTTTTTGAGACTGGTTACTTTTTCAGCTGAAGCAAAACAGCAACTTCTTGCTGCCGGATTTCATTTGCTGAGTGAGAATGAAGAGTGGAAACTGAAAGCTGGAGGACGTTATTTATTCACGCGTAACATGTCTTCATTAATTGCCTTTGCTATTGGTGAAAGGTGAGAAATAATTCACCTTCATAGCTAAATTCGTGTTTCTTGATTGTCGTGTGTTGGCTGGCGAATTTTTATGCTCCTGATACAGTTGATCTTGTAAAGAGTCCTGATCACTCTGTAGATGTACTTTAAATTTCTCACTCACTTTTCTTATCCTTCTAGCTATTTCGGCATTGGATGTTGTTTTTTCCGTCTGCTTTGTGGCATCAAAACATCCAGGTTACTGAAAATTTAAATTCTAATTGCAGGTCACCTTCATAGCTAAATCTGGATTACTTGACCCCTAATCCAGATTATATCTATACTAGAGATACATGAGTTTGGAAATTGGAAGATTTAGAAGCCATTTTCGTTGCATTTATTCGTGTGTGTATATAGAGTAATGTGCGTTTATTCGTGTGTGTGTATATAGAGTAATGTGCGTTTATTCGTGTGTGTGTGTATATAGAGTAATGTGCGTTTATTCGTGTGTGTGTATATAGAGTAATGGGCGTTTATTCGTGTGTGTATATATAGAGTAATGTTGGTGTTTACGTTCTTATATGTACAGCCAAAAGTATAATTAATATTTATCATCACTCGTCGTCAAAATTGGTTGCACCATTAGAAAGTCCGTGCGTAAGATATCAAAAGGCCCATGTTTTGGTGCAGTGTCGTCGAGAATTTCTAAAATTCTGTTAAGGATTATTTAAAGCAAGGGAAAATAGTTTTAGAAATTTCCGGCAATGAAATCGCAATAGCTGCATAGGAACATGAGGTTTTTGAATTTATATGCATGGACTATACAATGATGCAATCAATTTTATCGGAACATGGGACTCCTATGCATGAACTTTATAATGATGCAATCAATCTTGAGGACGGATATTGTTAATTATGAATTGTACTTTTAGTTGTAAATGTAAGGTTATAAATATGAAAATTCCTGTAATTTTTTCCCTTTTTCCTTGGTTATCTGAAATACATCCATTTTCAATTTTAGCGTGAGGAAAATCTGCGGAAAAGAGGATTTGGGCATCGCTTACCGGAGGAATTTTCGCCACCGTCGTGCCAGGAAGGAGCACCTCCGTCATGCCAGCAGATACGGGTCTTACAATTGACCAGCAGATACGGAAAAATGGAGGTCTTACAATCTGTGTCTAACTTGGCATGGTCGTGTTCCAGTGAATCGCCGGTTGGCGCAACGACGGTGGAGGACGTGCTTGGGATTGCGGGTTGGAGGACATGGTTGGGCGTGGAAAAATGGGGAAAATGCCGGCGGTGGAAAATGTCAGTAGGATCAATGGGAAAAATGCCGGCGGTGGCAAATGCCGGCGTGGAACAATGGGCGAAATGTTCGTCCGGAACGTCGGGGACCTGAAAAATCCTCTGAAATGGCCCATGTATTTCACCCAACGGGTCGTACAAACAGGATTCCTTGTTTTGGACCAGTGTTAGGTGGGTTGGTAAGCATTGAGGCATTCTAAGATTGGGTAAATATTTTGTTGGTTTTTTGGTAGGTAATATTGTCCTTGCCAATTATGTATCTACTCACTCGAGATCTAAAATGTTAGTTGAGAGAAGCTGGACCACGGGCAGTTTGCTATGGTTCATTTATTATATCTTAAAATACCTGGATATCATTTTATCACTATTTACCCCAAATTATTCAAAAATATTACATGTATCCAAAAATCAGTATAACAAATTTTGACATCATGACTTTTTGACACTTCTTGGTTGTTGAAATAAAAAATTAATAACGGTTATGGAATTCTCACGTCGAAATGGTGATAAAACCGATTCTAAACTTTTATTTTGGATCTTGTAATACATCATTTAAGGATAGTGTTAAGTTTATTATTTTTAAAATACTTATTTAATAGACTAATAGTAGAGACACATAATATAAATACACACAATTATGTATACCGATAATTCAATGTAGTTTTATGGGAAAAGGGAAGCATTTTGTTGTTTTATGGTCAAATTTTGATGGTCCAAGCCAATCATTTGACCAACACCCAATTCAAAAAAACTCATTGCAAATTTCGAAAGGATCAGGACCGTTCAATTAGAGGAACACACAATTGTATATCATGTTTAATAGAATTTTAATTTTTGAGCAGCAAAATCGTTAAAACCGAAATTTATAATTGGTTCAACATCGTTTGAATAAGAGAATTTCATTATCAATATTATTGTTTTTATTTCGACAATTAGAAAATAACCAAAAAAAACAAAGATATCAAAATTCAATATCCGAATTTTAGTTAGATTAAGGCATTGTTTTGTACAGCTTTTTTACAGCTCCTTTTGCCTTTTCCACAGCATAAGCTGTTTTTGCAGTGTTTGGTAAATCAGTTTTTGCTTTGGCTTATCTACAAAAAAGTCAGAAAAAAGCTAAAAGTCATAAGTTAGGTGAGAGTAACTTTTGAATGACTTTTGCAATTTTAAAATTAATTCGAAGTTTAAATATGATATAATTATTCTTGCACATTCAAAAGTCTTTCTGCAAAAGTCTTTTTGCAAAAAGATAAGCTCTCCCAAACACGGCCTAACTTTGTTGACCAGATATCAAGCTGGATTCTTTTAGGATAATTGATAAGTTTAGATTACGGCCCATCCATATTTTATTTACTGCTTGGCAGTTTCTCCACTACAGGTTCAGCATTATGGCCCATCCACATATTATGTACTGCTTGGTTATGTTTCTTATTTTAGCTTTTATGCATCAATGATCAATTTCTAAGTTCTGTTGTAGACTGGAAGTCTCTTACCAGATATGTAAGTGCTTGACAAGCTTGATGCTCTTCATTCAATAGGTGTTCGTGTATGTGGATGAATTCGTAGTTTTTAATCATTTATCAAGCTGCATTAGGTTACATTGTAGCATCGTAAAAGTGATGAGTTCGTTTTCATGTACGATGGGAATATCGCTAAGGTTGTGCGGAGGCATAGTGTATCCGAAGAATTTTCGACAATTGTCAATCTAGACAGGTTTATTCTTTCCCTTCCTCACAATATGATTCTAATAGTTTCAGCCATACTTTCTATTTTGTATAGCTCAGCTCTAAGGCTATCCACAAAGGATGTGGAAACATCCTCTTAAATATGGCTCCAACGGGTAGCAAGTCATAATTTGGTGGGGGGACTTTCCATTATTCATGGACACCCAATCCATGGAAGTGGGTGGAAGGAAGGTGGGTGGAAGGATTTCCTTCCACCACTTTACACCCCTATAATAATAATATAATATAAAAAATACTATATAAATTAATATTTTTTTTTGACAATCACTATATAAATTAATACTAATATATAAATTAATACTAAATAAATTATAAAATAATAATAATAAAATTGTAGGGGTGGAAATTTCCTTCTATAATTGTGGAATATGGAGGATAGATAGGAGAGATAAAATATGGAGGATAGATAGGAGAGAGAAAAATGGATTGATGTGATAGGTATAAGTTAAAAGCGAGGAAGCTTCCTCCATGGTTGCGGATAACCTAAGAAAAATGAGAGAAGTGTTGGAGGGAAGGGGAAGAGATATTGGGGCTCGAGACTTTTGTCCAGGTTACTGTTTTGGAGATTTTTTATGGCATGCTGTCGTCAACCAACAACACTAGAGAGTTCAGTTTGTAATGGCCTAAAATTGGTACTGCCACGATAGGTGTTTATGTAGTCTTGGGTATCAGATCTCTTTCATCGCAAGGCACACACTACCTTTAAAGCGAAGGTATCCGAAAATAGTAAAATGGTTTTGGTTCTTCAGTAAAATATTGGTTTTGGTATTTTTATTATTTTTTGTTTCTCTTCCATATTGGTTAACAGGTTTAATGATATGCTCTTATCAATTCAAGAGTTAGATTTTTTATTTTCATTTACAGTAAAGAATGCTAGCTATGCAAATTGGGAAACTTCTGCTTCGTTTTTCTATGTATTCAAGTATTAAATGTGTAGCCTCGATTATTTTGTTGTTATATGATCCATAACCAATGAATGGGTGAATTGGTCACAAAACACACAAGGATATGCCAATATATGCTTTAACAATTCTCTACATTGATTGAAAATGTGGTTTTCCAAGTCTGCAGCTTCCGGTTTGATGTCATATGAAAAATATTGAAAGGAGTGCATTACATTCTGTTTTTTTTCCTTCTCTCTTATACATGCATTCTTCACTTTTGGTTCATTCAGACGCATTTTCTTTTATGCTCATTGACTTAATGTTCACATTTATATTTGATTAAAGAAATTAACTTCGATCGATCTGGGAGGTTTGGCCACCTCAGATTAGCTGTGAATCTCATTACGTATGGGGATCGTTTCAATTTGTAAGAATCATCTTTTATCGTGTTTGCATTTGATGGAAATATCCCATTCAACTCCATATTCTGTCACATTTCAGGTACAATAATGAGCAAGAAATAGGACAAGCAATGAAGCACGTAACACTTCAGTTACAATATTGAACAAGAAATAAGACATGCAATGAAGCAAATCCATTTTACATATTTCATCATCTAGGAGTCTTGGCCACCTCGGATTAACTTTGAATCTCATTACATATGAGGATCGTTTCAATTTGGGAGAACCATCTTCCATCTGTCTGTGAGAACCATCTTTCAATTGATGAGTGATTAGCATACCATTTTTTGCACCACTATGACACCATTTCTTAGGTGTCACCATCCAACAAGGCACAAGGACCATCTGTAAAGTCAGTGAGGGTTGATCTAACCACACCCGTGTTTCACCATGGGCAGACGTACGTGACATCATTATCTGGCCGAATCAGTGCTCTATTGTCTGAAGACAGTGCAACTATCACGACGAATATGGTGTATCCTGAAGTATTATTGCAAATGTGATGTACATTCATAAATTATTCCGAACATCACATGAATAAGATCTATTTTGATTGTTTCATAACATGCTAAATAATAGTATATTCTGAATTTATCATATTCAAATCACGAATCATGACTTCAGTCACGAGTATTATCCTAGTACAACACAATTTCGAGCTATTATCATTGCATAGTGACAACCAACAGAATGGAAAACCATCAATGAAAACCTTACATAAATGATACCAATAATCTCATGATTCTGTGGAATTTTGATGACTTCGCGGTTGAAAATTTATAAAATTCTAATAGATGACTAATTAACCAAATTAAAAGTGTTTTAGAAATTTTCGAAACCTGACAAATTAGATCTCTAAGTGTAAGTTTTGTGATCTTAATGATGATTGTTACCTACATTAGTGGTTGAAGTGGGTGAGACTCATTTCGTTATTCGTCTCTTTTATGTACTTGTACCTCTTCTTCCTCCTCTTGATGATGCGGACAAGTAATGCATGTGGATGAGTGGAGTGGAGTGGTCCGAATCTGGTCAACTACAAACACAGATCGAACGAAGATTTAAACAGAAACAGGGACATGAACGAAGCACCGGCAGAAGAGATTGATGAGAATCTTTTCTTCATTTTTCTCCCATTATTCCTTTTTTTAATAACTGAGATCTGAGAAGAGAAACAATCGTTCAGTAATTGGCTCATTGCCCTTTTTTCCACTGTACTGTATGAAACTAGTGTCTTGTTGTGCGAAGCTCGTATAGCGCATCACTTCTGAGATTGCACCACTCTCTCACATACATGTAGGTGAGCTCAACATTCATCCATGTTGATATGTTTGCATATGAGATGCGAAAAATGATATACGTCACCCCTTGCACATCTTCACAGAAGAGTTATATGGATCATAAAGGTTTCTCACTATCAGCACACGAATGAATAGCTGGCAGAAGGACACTGGTGCAGCAGGAAGTGGGGTCCTCAACACTTGCGTTAGCCCCCCGAGACACATCGGATTCATGAAGATGGAGTGTCCTCTTTCCGTTTACTATATAATTTTCGATCTCCACACCACATCCCTCTTATATTCATACATGATGGATCACACACATACCAAGTTGCCGTCCGTAAATGCTCACTAATGTAAGCATAAATGTATGTGTAAAAAGGGGAAAATGGAGGAGTGATATGGCGCACGCCCCCTGGCCGCACCCCCCACACCCCCGCTCCGTTTTGCCCCAAAAATCGACGATTTCCCAAAAATTTAAATGGTATAAACCCTATAAACCCGAGGGCTAACTATTACGGCGGCTTCGCCGCCGAAAAAACTAAAACCCTATTTAAATGTTATAAACCCAAGAGCTAAATATCAACCCAAGGGCTAAACCCTATAAACCCAATGGCTAAAAACTATAAACCCAAGTCTAAATTTTCCAGAAATCGGCCATATTTTGGCCAAACGGGAAGGGGGTGCATTGGGGGTGCGCAGTTTGGAGGTACCTATAGCATTTCTCTTCACATTGGCACCCAAAACATACTCAATACACATGCACATACATGTACCAATGTTGGTATATGTACAATCACAAAGCATGAATTATGTTTTGGATGGCAAATTTAGATGCCTTTAAACATTCGTGAATAGATTCCATGTTGGGAATTCCGCTAATAATCGTTAGACAGGAATACTTTGATGATTTCTTATATTTTTATTTTTTATGGTAAGACCCGCCAAAATTGGGTTCCATTTCCTTCTTCTCCCTCCCCACCGTCTTTTGCTTCCATTCCAATTCCGTTCTTCTCGTCCTCGTGCGACTATGATTCAGGCAATGTCGGAAACGGAGTTATGGTAGAAAATCAAAGGACTACACCAGATGCTCCATCGACAAACAACGGGAAATCAAATTAGAGCGATCAAATAATTGGTTATGGATCCTGCCCCAACATGCCAATTATCTCAGAGATTGCGATTGCAAATTGGATTCATCGTAGTTTTCCTGTCGACATTTGCCATGAGCCTAGATGCTAACCCCGCCGCTTCTCTCACCGCCTGCAGGAATGATTTCTCCATGGTAAGAAAAAATTTCTAGTCCTCTGTTATTTGTATTATTGTATGTTGATTTCTACCTTTGTTTGCGCGCACGTGTTTGTCATTATGCCGAAGAGAACGTTGTGGGAGCTATTTACGTTCTCTCTCTATTTCTTTTTTCAAATGTTCAGATGAAGGTCAATGTGTGGGTAAATGGTGAAGAAAAGGAATCAATGGTCGGGTTAAATGGAGGTTTTGGTTCGTTGTTACCGGAAAAAGCTAAACATGGCCAAAGATTGCCGGCTGCTTATACAAAACCCTTGAATAGTTGTTCTACATTATCTTCCAAGGTATTCGTTTTTTGTCAGTTCTCCTTCCTTATTCTATTTGGAGCATTGTGTCATGCTCAAAATCTGGAATTGATTTCTTGTTCATTCTCTTTCAAGAAGAAAATGGCCAGTTAAATCATTGTTAGAGGCTGAGCTTGTAGGAATGTGGTGAGATATGAGCTATGTCCCTTGGTGATAAATGTATCGAATTGGAGGGGTAAATATGGACACTACTCGGAGATGAAATATTTGAATATATAGCGTAATATGCTTGTTGAGTATTGAATTTGAAATGTAGTAGATGACTTTTGGGGAAAATGCTATACCCCAAGAATTTATAGCAAGAAAAACATAAGAAACATGAGTTGTTAAAATTCCATTGGTTGCCAAAAAGGTGTGGGCCAACCCATTGTCAAATATGGTATTGGCACCTAATGTTTCTTATGTTTTTCTTGCTAAAAATTCGTGGGGTATAGAATTACTCGACTTTTGGATAAATTAATGAAGCACATTCCTGTCTTGACATAGAGTTTTAGAACAAGGAGTAAGTATCTTTTTTGTATTATCCTGCAGCTTCCAGGCTCTGTTGCATTAGCTCTACGTGGTGATTGCGAGTTTACTCTTAAGGCTAGAGTTGCTCAAGAGGGAGGATCAGCAGCACTAGTGGTGATAAATACCAATGAAGGTAGCATTGTTCCTCACTGTGTATTTTTATATTCTCTATAGCTTCTTGTTCAGTATCTGCAGTCGTCAATTTATTAATTTGGCTTTGGTTTTCAAATTGATGGCCTAATTTGTTCCAATTTCTCAGGTCTTCTCGAAATGGGTTGTGGAAATGACACTAATGTGAACATTACAATTCCTGTTATTTCATTATCTAAGTCAGGAGGCGAGGAGCTAAATAAATCCATAGCTGAAGGAAAGAAAGGTTAGCTCATTCTCCCGTAACTCCCATTCATCTACTCTATCATACTAAATTAGATTCTAACTTCTCTACTTCTTTATTTAGTGGAACTTCTGCTTTATTCTCCTATCCGGCCGGTTGTTGACTACTCAGTGGTATTCTTATGGATGATGGCTGTTGGAACAGTAGTTTCTGCTTCACTTTGGTCTCAATTCACTGATTCGGAGCAACATGATGGATACCATAATGAGTTGTCACCGAAGGTTCAAAAAATAAAACGCCTCTTCATAGGATCTTGTGCAATATTGTTTTATTTGAGAGCTGTATAGTTACTTTTCACATATATTTCACAATCGTCCAAGTTTCATATCCGTCCTCTTTTGTAAGAATCTAAGAGCTGCATTAAGTTCTTACGTTCTTTATGTCAGCAAACCTATTCCGAAGAAGCCAAAGAGAAAGAAGAGGAGGAAATCCTTTCTATTACCACAAAAACTGCTGTCTTTTTTGTCATATCAGCATCAACGTTTTTGCTGCTACTTTACTTCTTTATGTCATCGTGGTTCGTGTGGGTGTTGATTGTACTTTTCTGCATCGGAGGAATAGAGGTATGTTGTATTTTTTTTTTCAGGTAGGTTGTATTTCAACTATAGACCTCAGCCTGCAATTAAGTTAGCTATTCCATCTATCATTTACTGAGCTTTTTTGTTTGTTTGTTCATTTTCAGGGAATGCACAACTGCATAGTTTCATTGATGTTAAGGTATGTCCCGACCGTTGTGTTTCTGTTTTAAGTAAAACCACCCTACCTTTCCACCCAGCATTCTACTACATATTGCTACTGCCTTGAACAGAAAATCCAAAAGTTTTGGAGAAAAAAAAGTGAATCTGCCACTTATAGGAGAGGTGTCCATTCTTTCCGTTGGGGTCTTGGTATTTTGTCTAATATTTGCAATAATATGGGCTGCAACTAGAAAAGAATCATTCTCTTGGATTGGCCAAGATATTCTTGTAAGATATCATCAATCAGTGTTTGGAGCCATTTTCTTACGAAGTACTGACAAGTTTTACTGATGCTAGGGTATGTGTATGATGCTGACAATATTGCAATTAGCTCAATTGCCAAACATAAAGGCATGCAATCAAAACTACTTCCTCATTTCCTGATTAAAGCATAGTCATGTCTTCTCATAATACCGTTCCTGTCTCCAGGTTGCAACAGTACTTCTCTGTTGTGCATTTGTATATGACATCTTCTGGGTTTTTCTATCTCCATTGATATTCCATGACAGTGTTATGATTGCCGTGAGTTTGAACTTTATCTTTCTACTATCTATGTTCATATTTCACAATTGATCTGCGTAAAATACAAATCTACACCATATCTCTAGTATTTGTTGTTTCTTCCTTTAGGTTGCCCGGGGCGATAAAAGTGGTGGAGAATCCATCCCTATGCTTCTGAGAGTCCCTCGACTTGCTGATCCTTATTATGGTTATAACATGATAGGATTTGGGGACATTCTATTCCCTGGTTTGCTAGTTTCCTTTGCTTTCAGGTACTTCCGAAGTAACCCAGTTAATGGAAACATTTTTTTGGGGGTAGGTAGTTAATGGAAACATTAATGCAACTAAAGTTAATTCTTAACCTTGTCTTACTCTCAGGTTTGATAAGTCCCATAAGAAGGGCCTGCTCAATGGTTATTTTCTATGGTTGACAATTGGTTATGGAACTGGTGAGTTTATGTTTTTTTAATAACCCTATGGTATCCAAGTCTTGCGGCCTGACTAGTCCCAATAGGGGGTTTATGCTAGGTGACTCCCCTCACAAACTGGGTCAAACTCGGGCCTTAATTGTAGGCCCGCGGTCGTGGCCCTGAACGGATAGTAGACTCCCAGTGGGATTCGAACCTGCATTCCCAGGTATGGGATTCAGGTCCTCAGCCACGGGGACAACCTACCAGGGTTTGGTGAGTTAATGTTCTTCATAGTTTATGAGCATAACTTCTCTTATTCAGTTTGCTTGTTCTATTCTCCGGGTTTTGTACCGGCAGGGCTCTTCTTTACATACTTAGGTTTGTACATGATGAATGGCCATGGCCAGCCAGCCCTTCTCTACCTCGTCCCATGTACATTGGGTAAGGACTTCGGACCCGGAATCTTCTTCTTTTTTCCGGTTAACAAAACTCTGTAAATGGTATGTTTCAGGCCTCTGTGTCCTGCTGGGCTTAATAAGAGGGGAATTGAAACAACTGTGGAGTCATGGCGACTCAAAAGAGACAACTCCTCAAAGTGGAGCTTTCTAGTTACATGATGATGACCAATAATCGTCTAAGCCACTAAATTAGTTCTGCTTTTCTAATATTGCATTCTGATGTGCATAGTGTTCATTTGATATATAGTTGTTATCAGAAAAAAGAAGTCCTCTTTAGAGATCAAAAACCCGAAACAAGAGAAACTATATCTGCATCAATTATATATATAGTTAAGTTTATATGTACAGCGCATGTATATTCATTCAATTTTGTACACTATTGCTGAAACTGATCCTAGTAATGGAAAATCTATACAGAAATAGATTAAAAGCTTGGTAAATTCTAAACTCTAAGGATCCCTTTACTGCAAATTTATGTACAAGCGTTTGATTCGGATTACGAGCATTACCGGTATCAACATCATATGTAGTAAATATATTTTGTTATTTGATTTTGAATGAGATAGTTAAGATTTCGTGTATTTAATTTGAATTTGATTACGACGGATTCAACAGTTAAATGATGGATAAATTGTTGATATACCCCTCACGTGTATCTGAGCTTTAAACGCTCCATATCAACATTGTGCTGAATCAAAACAAGTCAACAAGCTAACGGGAGAATAAAACTGATGAATACAAAGAAAAAACCACAAGTTTCAGCAAAATAAAATAGAAGTTTTAAATGCCAAAATACAAAACGCTATCAAAATGAGTCAACATTTGCATAACCTCTTCATAAGGCAAATCAAAATAGAACCAAAAGTCATCTGGGTCAAAGTTTAAAAGTGACACACATCAAAGTTTTATTTGGGATTCAGATATTTGGCTTGCACTTCATCATTGATCTTGTCCACCAAATATGTAAGTCATTCTTTATGTACTTCATCTTCTAGGTTCTCCTACATTTGTCAGGCAGATTCGTGGTCGAGGAGGTGAGACACAATTGCCATTTTTGTCCATACATTGAACTGTGTGTAGGACCTTAGCTGATCCATCAAGCGACGAGCCATATCTAGTGGTGGAGCAGATGGTGCAGGAGAACGAAGATATACGTTATGATCTCCTTATAAGGGCAGGTTTTTCATCCTGTGATGACATAAGCCGTTTTCCTTTCCTCCCACGCGACCTAGGAACAACTTCAGTCACTCTATTGTCTTCTCTTCCTCCAATGCCCTCCTCCTCATCCACGGTCTTGGAACCTATAGTTTCACCTATGTCGCCACCGTCTCATGTCATTCCTCCAATTGCCCTGTCCTTGCCGAGTATTTCACACCAATATTCATAATGGGAAATGGTTTACCCAAAAGCAGTTTGTAGTCCGGATTAGTCTACAAACACAATAAAAAATAAGCCTGGATTAGTGGTCAGAATTATTATCATAACTACCAAAAAACAAATCAAAACCGAATTCAACTGACTCTCACTATGCTTGACCAACTCACTTCATCTTCAATAACCATCTGATGAGTTGTTGGGTCCACGAATATCCTGCTCATACACATGAAATCAGATAGATCATAAATCTTCTTCCACACGTGCAGTTTGGATTTCACGTGTGGAACAGCTCGAATTGTGTTCCCTCTGACCTTTTTTTTGTACCCAATAAAAGCAAAGGAATAGAAATCAAATGAACAACGAAAAAAAAGTGCAAAGAAAACTTTGTCCAGCAACTGGACTTTTGCAAATCCTTCTGCTTGTAGGATGATCCATCCTGCATTTTGTTCTCCTGTGTGACTTGCTCCACAGCCACATTTTTGCCACATTATCACCTCCAGAATTGATGCCACTGATGGCATCGTGCCTTCTGCATTCAAGATGCTGGTTTTTGAAACTCTCTTCACTGCATTTTCCTGGAGTAGGGATGGACATCCGCCCCTTCATGCGCCAGAATGTCCCAAGAAACACAGCAGCTATGATCCATAATTTAGTCCGCATGCCACTTTGTGTGCTTGATTTTGGGGATCCTCAATCACAGTAGCTCAGCATGAAATTGCAATAAGAGGCACACTTAGCTCCAAAACAGATAACATTTAGCAATTCAGCAGTAGTTACAGAATCAGGCATGGAGTGTGACCTTTTGCCAAAGATGCAATCTCAGCATTTTGCATCTCCATAGAACATGGGGCCGCATGGATTCAGCCGGAATCCAACAGCAGCCGAAGTAGCTATCCTGACTGAAACTTGGGACCTTGTGCTGTCATTTCTCCCCCGCTTCGCAGCATGCATATCGTTCCTCAGCAACAAAATAAAACAGGCAGGTAGAGAGATCAGAATAAGCATTATGGGAAGCAGCTATCTATCCAGGTATGCAATATAGGAACTAGCTGTGGTGAATATACCTCTGCCGAAGATGATTGCTAGAGGGTTAGCAAGTCATCCCCGTGGAATCAGAGACTGCAATATGATTCACTTGTGGAATCTGGCTCGCAGCCGAGGTGACTCATATATTTTTATACCTTCCAGTGTTGTTTTTAAATCATCCAGACGGGAGAAGACTCCGGACATGCTGCTCTCTTTTGTCCCTTTGGTAGGCCATTCTGGCTGCTGATGGGAGTAAATTTTCCATGTAAAAGTTGTGATCCCCATTGCTATGTCCCCATTTCTCCAGAGCTCGGACTAGTCTAGTGTTGGATAAGATTCCAGGTGCAAAACAAATCTCTGCTTTCGCTGCATCTCGTACAGTGTCTCTGACCATTGAGTAGGAGAAAAAGGATCTCCACGGGCATCCTCTTCCATTCGTACAATTCAGAAAAGCCATGTCTTGTCTTATGTCTACATACATCTTGCATAGTCCTCTGTGGAGACATTTTTTTATGCCAGCATATATTACCTTCAGGCCAACATCTTCTGCATCATGCATAACGAGAGTGAAACCTTCCATATATTCATTGTTCAGCCCCAGAATTACTCCCGAAGAACCTACTATTTCAGTCCCAATTGTTCGATAACAAGTAGTTTGCAGCGTGTACATTCTATAATGTACGAGCTTGTTCCCTCTGACCTTCATTGCTATCCTCTTAGCACATACTACAAAGAACCCTGGTTTGAACCCACCTTGGCTGCGCATTCCTTCCTGCACAATTTCTTTGGTTGTCTTTGTCAAAGTTTGCTCTTCCGGTTGAAGCCACATTTTTTTCCCTTCCTTTCTCTTGAAGCCACCACTACCTCCCTTTTCACTTGCACTAGTAATCATTCCTCTCGGTGCTTTTGTTGGACTTTTCCCTCGCTGCTCGTGTTGCTCTTCATCATCATCCTAAGAATGAGCAGTCTCGTACTCCATCCTGATATCCAATGGGTCTACCTCTAATTTAACATTAAATTTGGTGCACCATCCAAGTACAAATGGCTACTCAACACGAACTTCTGACAGAGAACTCTGCAAAATGTCCATTGGACTTGTTTTGCCACCAAATTGAATTTGTGTTTCCGTCATCATTTTTGGTTTCCGGGTGCTTGTCAGTGGCGTCTTTTAACCACTCCTTTTCATCTGCATGTTCAAACGAATTCATAAACATCCACAAATTCAATCAAGCTAATACATAAGCCTGAAAATAAGTAAATAGAAACATAAGCAGAAACCTACATAATCAGAAAACAAAGCAGACAAATACATAAGCGAATGGTTCATAATTTTATGAAAATAAGCGAATGGTTCATAAACCCCAGAAACTATTGTATTCGTACACATAGATGATTGGAGTTCATTAACATAGATATCAGACATTTCGTAAAACCAGGCCTACAGCATTGGGGGAACTCGGGTTCATGCAAGCGAATACATTTGCCCCAAAAAATTCAAGCAAAAGAAGTAGGCATCTTACACGAATTAACAATGTAGATGTGAGATTGAGACTGAAATTACCTTGTAATCATCGGGAGAATCTTAGATTGATCTTGCGTCATGACTAGGGTTCTCCAGGAATGTAAGTTAGATTTCTCAGATTCGTTGATTTGGGCATTTGGAAGCAGGGATTGAATATATGTATCAGGGTGTTACGTAATTGATTTGAAGTCCGAGGGTGTTTTCATCTTTTGTCATTTCAGATAAATGATAAGACTCGGAACCACACGAATTTGTAGGAATTTGTTTAGCACTCAGAATCAAAATTTGGGCGAAAAACCGGGAATTTGGGAAGTTTGACCGGCGGTAATGCTTGAAATAAAAAAACATTGTAAACAAGTTTCAGTATTTGATTATGGTCGTTACAAACTACGAAAACGATCATAATCAAATGCTATCTAATGCAGTAAACAGACCCTAATAAACGACTACATTAATCCATGTAAAGAACGGTGGGAAAAGTCGTTCTAAAATTGAAAAACCGTTGAGAGTAACGACCTTGATAGTAATGGCCATTAGTAGCTTGCCAAATGTTAAGCATAGTAAAGACAAGAGGGACAACCAAATTGGGAGGTTGAATTCTTTCTACTTTCATGACCTACATTGCCCCATGCACTATATACATGTATATGGTCCAATACAAATATGGTGGCCCAAAGTCTAATTAATCACAAGTTATAAATGTATCGATAATCTTCTCATCTCTTGATATGGGCTGATCAACGCTATCATGCGGCCTCTCAACACTACCCCTTTAAAGTGGAGGAGAGAGAGATAGCCCGAGGCCTAATTTGGAAATCAAATGTTGGAAGTGCCTTGGTGAATGCATCTGCAGGCTAGTGAACATATGGTAAACATAGAGGACGAATGAATCCTTCTTTGAACTGAACATGTATGAGGTGTCGGTGATCTCTATGTGCTTTGTTTGTTCATGGAACACCGAGTTTTCTACCAGGTGCAAGGCAGCTTTGTTGTCACAGTACACTAAAATTGGAGCTTGCAAGTTAACATCCAAGTTTGTCAATATATATGAAATCCACTTTATTTCACACATTGTAGAAGCTTGGAGATCGGATACAACAAAGTCCATTTTTTAGTTTCCAAGGAGATCGTTGCATTCCCGAGTTGGATCACAAATCTTGTCAGGGATCATCGTAAATGAGAATGTGATGCCCAACTGCCTCAGCGTACCTCGTTAGTTGGAGGTCGCCAGCGTCAGGAAAGAACAATCCCAATGAGAGGTAGCCAATGGAGATACTTGATAACATGGATGACCATTTCCAATGAGATTCTCGTGAACGCTGCATAAATTGGGACAACTATTGAATGATAGCTTATATCTGGTCACATAAGAATGAGGTAGAGCAGCTATCCAATCATACTACGATAGCGGGAGGAGTCCCCCACTAGGTCTATGTGATCAACAGTGAGAAGCTTCAGGCCTGGTATGAGAGGAGTGCTCATGGTTTTGCAATCCAAGAGCCCTACATCTGAATCAAGTCCATAATGTATTTGTGTTGGGTAATGTATAACCCGCTAGCAGATGGCAATAATTCAATCCCAAGGTAGTAGCTAGTTGGACCAAAGCCCTTTATGCTAATAGTCCTATCCAAGAAGCCTTTTAATGTGATTCATTTCTATCACGCAGCTCCCAGTCAATAGCACATCGTCAACGTAAACAAGGAGTGCAGTGACAAAGTTGTTTTGACGCTTAAAACCATAGACAAGGAGAGAGGCATTAAAGGCCTTATTCCATTGCTTGGACGCCTGCTTGGGACCATAAAGGGATCTCTTCAAGAGGCAAACCCTGTTTTGATCCATGCTTAGGATGCACCTAAGGAAGTGACATATATATTTCTTCATCCGAGCTTCCATGTAGGGAAGCATTGTTGACGTCCATCTGGTTAATGGTCCGATCCATCCCTTATTGACTGCAACGGACTTAAAACCATTTTTGATGGTGTTATTCTTTTGGGTAGTGTATATAGTAATTAAAATTAAATTTTTTTTGCTAGCATTGTGAGCCTATTATTAATATGTGTCGTTTTTTACTACGGAAAGCCTACTAAATGCAGATGTTAGGTCAATTTGTGTCCATGCCCGGTCAGGGCATAGATTTTTCGAAAATGTTCTACCGCGTTGTTAACAAAAGCACAGCAAGGCACGTGCTGGAGGCAGTAATGCGATTTTTAACCCGTACTACTACCTTCCGCGCGGTATGTAAATGTCTGACACTTCACACACAAAATACACAAATACACATATTAAAGACTACTCGGGAGAATGTTCCCTTGCCTAAAGAGCTGAATCCCACATTGTTTATTCTCTGGCGAAGGAGTTTGATTGTCTTCAGCCAACGTTGAAGAAAGAGAAAAGGTACCGTGAGTGTGAGTACTTGTGTGTTTTGGGTGAAGTGTTAGACATTTACATACCGCGCGGAAGACAATAGCATGAATTAAAAATCGTGCAACTGCCTCCATCGCGGCCAGATACTGCCTCTTTCCTAATGGGTGAGGTTTATAGGCCTTCCAAAAAGTCATCCATAAAGTACGGAACACAATTAATATGGAGGACTTGAAAACAGTTTAGTGATGGAACAAAGTGACCGTAGGCTGGGAGCTATTTTTTTACTGTTGAGGGTCTGATAGATGCATGTGTTTCCTTTCCTGAGGTTCAGGCCTTCATATTGTCTGAAAAGTCAGCCATACAGTAAGGAGTACGTGCAACCCACAACCTCAATATTCATGCACACAACTGCTTAATGCAATTAACAATTAATATGGAGGACCGAGAAAACCAACAAATTGATGGTAATTAAGTTGACTTCAAATTAATAGGTCTTGAGCAGTGTACGAGAAGTCGAACGGCGGAAGCGGGTCGGCCCCCGACCGTCCAGCGACTTGGTCGATTAGTTGGTCGACCAGCGCAACCTCTTCCTCCTTTTTTTAATAAAAAATATATATAAAAAAAGGTTTAACATAAATAGAATACAAAAATACACTAAAAAAGAAGTCGAAGTTTGGCAAAACAATATTCAAATAGTTTAGATATCTAATTTCATCATTAATCTCTATAGGTAGTCCTTCTTTTTCGTCAGCCTCGGTCTCACTCTCAGCCTCGTGATCCGACTCAAACTTTTTTTTGTTAGTTGCGTTAGGTTAGAACTTTTTTTTGTTAGTTGCGTTAGGTTAGAACTTTTTTGGGGTTAGTTACGTTAGGTTAGAACTTTTTTTGTGTTAGTTACATTAGGTTACAACTTGAAAAGTACAAAAATATGAAATTGGACCGTTTTAAAAGAAAATGGTAGAGAAAATTTAACAAAAATTTGAAATTGGGCCGTTTTGGGCCGAACAGACCAGGGCGGCCGCCTCACCGCACGGCCGCCCAGCCACGCTGATTAGGCCCAAAACGAGGTGCCAACAAGGTTTCGGTCGACTAGTCGGGCGACTTATCGTCGGGACGGCCGACTTCTCGAACACTAATTATAATGCACACCAGTCTTTCAAAGGCCAATGTTTATTAATACTGGCCTACAGAAGAGCGGTGCGTATCACTGGTCTTTAAAATAGCAGTACATATCAATCTACAAAAAGTTGGCAACTAGGGTGACAGGAAAAAAAATTGATGAAATGAATGTGCCAAGGACTAGCTCCCTTACTCTGGGTTGAGATCTACCGAGTTTTTTTTTGTTGTTGTTAATTTTCAAATTTTAATGAAAAATTATTTAAGCATAGGTAAAAATATACAATGAAATTAATGGAGATGATGTCAAATACCCAAATTTCATGCATTAATTTTTAGAGCAGTTCTCAAATCCTATAGACTCGCTCATATTTACATGAAACCAAAAGCTCTATTCAATTGCAAGTGTTCTTTAGGTGGTATCAAGATTCGAACTCTTGACCTCACACAACCACTCACACTCACATCACTAGGCCAAGATCATCTTGGTAACCGTAAGGTTAGATGATTTCATTATCCAAATTTATAAAACGGTAATAAATTTAAGTGTACGAAAATTTTTACCCGCTAATTATTATTATTTGATCATAGAGTTTTAGTTAGGGGCAGACCAATGGGAAAACGGTACGGGTATTGGCAATACCCGTTACCGTCCCGTTAAGGTTTGGTACCGGAACCGTCCTGAATATCCACATTTCCGATTTTTGGGTATTTTCCCGATAAGGGACTGTTACCATCCCGATAAGGGACCGAATCCTAAATTTATTCTTGACTATTAGACTAATTCCGTTTATTTATTTTTTTAAAATTAAAACCTTATCGGGTTATCTCGATAAAAGTATATTGTACCCAAAACCATTCCGATAGTTGACGAGAGCCGAATTTTCAGTACCAGAATCGTCCTAGTTCTTTGAATTCTGGATAATTTCAAGAAAATTAGATAATGATTCTCGATTCTCTATCTACCATTTCCATTACCATCCCATTTATCCGGTCCTAGTTTTAGTTGATGTATGGAGTTTGGATTTGTTGTCCTGTACTCGTCTAATTTTTAATTGGTGTCAATTTCAGTTTGTCAATTGTTTGTGTAGCATCATTCTTCCATATTTTAATAATATAAGTACAGAGCGAGAATTAGAGTACTGGCGAGGGGAGAGAGGGAGATTTGGTCGGAGCACTCTCTCTCTAGTGAGCCAAAATTGTATTGCACTTGAGCTTCAGAACCCTGCAATTGCAGCATGAATCCAAATAAAATTGAGGAGGATCTCTTCCACCACCTCGAGCCGCCGCCGGTCGCTCACGAGCAGTTAATAGGCCCTCCAAACCCTCCGGGCCAGGTCGCGATCGACGATGATCCCTTCTCCCTCCCCGAAATCGACCTGTTCAGGGAGGACGAGGATGATGACGTCAGCCCCACCTCGTCGGACGCTGAGCCCCCGCCCCAGCCGACAAACGTTGAGGCTCCGTTGCCGAATCATTCGGGAATTAACCCGAGTGAGAGGTCAATTCCTCGACCGCCTTTGTGCGTTAGCCCCGAACCTCATATTTCCTCTCAATTCTACACATTCAACAAGGAGTCTCACGCACTGATGATCCAATGCCTAATTGAGGGCCGTTCAGCGACGCCGGATGAGATCCGTGGGGTAACTCCGCTACCTGTACTGGCTAGCTGGCGTTCAGTATGGAAGGATCGGAACGAGGATACTGCCTATTTGACGGCCTGGAAGCGTATCCAGGATAAGCTGGCTGTGCAATTGCCGGACCAAACAGCAAGCGCCGGTAACAAAAGTCAATTCCTTTGCTTTAAAAACAACTGCAGTCAATCTGTTTCCCACGTTGATCAGTGGCAGGACATAGTCATGTCATTTCATGCGGAAGATGATTATAAACATTTAGGGTTGAAAGAAACTATAGAGAGAATTAAACAGGTTTGGACAGTTGGAGCAAAATTTTATGGCATACCGGAAAGTTATATTAGGACATGCGTGGCTGCTTGCCCTATTTGCTCAGATGAGTCCTCCGGTTGTGCTCCAAGGTCCAAGAGACGCAGGTTTGAATATACAGAATCTTTTGACGTTCCCGCCAAAGAAGTACCTGTAAAGTTGCAGCAATTGGCTGCCAAGCATAAAGTTGTGTTGTGTATAAGACAGAAATATATTAGGTATAAGCCATTTATGGCCGAAGTCAAGGATTACGCTTGTCATAGAGCAGGGGAGCCGTCTTCCTCCAAAAAATCTCGTCTTCTGAAACGGGAGCCTTATACGTCAAAAAGGTGTGGATGTGGTTTTCGTATAAGGGCGATTGTTCCAATATCAAATTACAGTGAGAAGGATAAGACATTTGTTTATGAGGATGAAGGGACAGCTGTGTTTAAGCTTTATGCTGTACATTCAGGACATGAGCCAGGGCCGTTGGACGGGAATGCAAGGATTATGCACCGAGTGGTTGGACATAAAGGAGGGTTTCTGATGGATCACGATACTGTATACGGGATGGCTGAAGATGGTGAAAATGAGGTTTTTGGATTATTGGGAAAGGATCCAGCTGATCTACAGCACTCAGTTTTACAACAAGTTCATGAATTGAGGAATGAGTTGGGGTTGCTCGAGGGTAGAATTTCAAAAATACCTCCTCCACTATTGAGTTCTATGTCGCGTGAGTTGTTTGAGATTGTAAATAAGCTAAGAAATGCTGCAGGCGATGGGTCAAAATCTGTTGGGTTGTTATCAGAGAAGCAACATATGGGTGATTTATTGGTTGTGGAGCATGATTTGCCTGATTGGGGTGATGACCACCATGCAAGGATTTATGGAGAAGGCAAGGACACAGAAGCTATAGAAGATGATGAAGACAGCTTCGGAAGAACGCTTGGGGAGGTTGCCTCTTGGGATCAGATGAGGGCAAGGTGCAGGAATGAGAAGGATTTACATAGGGATATTTTTAAAGAGGAGAAGTGGCTGAGATGTGGCGAGTTTGACCAAAAGGGCATTCTTGGGTGCAGTAGCCTGAAGTCTGTTAAGTCCTTAATACATGACGAGACCGTAGATCCAGATGCAGGTCTTGCAGGTATTCAGGTGGATGGCTTCTATCCTGAAAATCCCAAATGGTTCGACTCCCCTTGTGGGCTGGAACCTGGAGCTGATTGTGGGGATAGTGAATTCAGGCATGGGGAAATCATGTAGAGACTACTCATACCGGTGAACCCATTTTTACCTGATTTCTAGTTTTTTTCGGTGTTGTTAGATCGTAGTTCACTGTTTGAAGTCGGTTGTACATTTGTGTACACATCATGAAGCCTCTCACAATTATAGTCATAGTCGTCTAGGCTGGCTTATTGCATGTAATTTGTAAAGTATTGCCATTTGGCCTCTTTGCATATACTTCGCATGACTCTTTGTTGACCTTTGTTGTGACTTTAAACTGGGAGGTGTTAGTACTTTATGATTCTCGCTGTGCAAGTGCTTCCCTTATCTTTATACCATTGAATGAGTTAATTCTTAGCCTTGTTTCTTGTTCTACTGATATGCACTCCGACTAACATGTGAAGTCTAACTTGATGATCATTAGGAGGACACTATTTATTCATACTCATTCACCATTATTCAAAATTTACCACTTAAAGAGATTAGAGCATATATGGATCCAAATCTGATATGTCAGACACTATAATAATAAGTTTACCATTGTTGTGGAATCTTTATAATGTTCTCAGCCTTTCTACTGCTGCTGTTATTATTTTTAACACCTGTGTTTTTATTAGTGTGCCAGGCAGATAGTTGGTGCTTACTCATTCCTTAGTCTTTTTTTTATCATGCTAAAGACAAGGATTGCATCAAACCCAAGTAGCTGAACTGGTGAGCTGGGTACCTTCCAATGTGGAGGTACAGTTCGATATCTTTGCATATCCAAAAAAAAAAAAAGACAAGGATTGCTTCACATATTTGAAACAATTGTTCAATTTAATTGTGTGAAAGTTCTTCATCTGATATTTTTCATAGATAAGATCCTTTCCGTTGATTCTTGACTTTCTGATCATAGACATGTTTTTCCTTGTGTTCCTGTCCTGGAATGGATGATGCAAGGATTCTCTGGAAATTTTAAATAGAGAACTCGATAGTGGATACCGTACCATGAAAGTGTAACCAACGATCCTCTGTCCCTTCCATTCTTTTCCAGGAAAAGAACCATTGCTGTCCTGGTACCCAAAGTCATATTCTCTGTTGTATTCATTAAGATAATATTGACTGCTATTTCTATGTCAGTTGCTATTCTCTTTAGGGGAATGTTATACTTATTTGCTTTATGTTTTGATGTTTTAAAATTCAGTATGTTGATCGATGATTGATGTAAAAAACACAGACAACCCCTTCAAGTCTAGAAGAACTATATAAATTTGTATGTATTGCGAATGTCAGAAAAATTGCTAAGAGTCGTTATGCCAGCTCATATAAAACATAATTATTTTAAGGACAAATGAATTAATCATCAATCGTGAATGTAAATCAACTTCTCAAGAATGTAGAAGAATCTTTTTTTTTTGACAAGTGAATGTAGAAGAATCTTAACAGAATGGTTAATGCTTTTTATCTCTCTCTATTTTTTTCCTTACTAATTAGAGATGGATTTCAAGTAGGGAGAGAAGAAATGGTCTGATATCATTGATATTGATGTACAACTCTTCCTGGAGCTGGAATTTTTATGGTTGACTGGTTGAGTCACCATGAATTGATAATTATCCTTATAGAAAACCTGAACTCACAGATGATAAAATTTTTGTGCTTCTAATGAACTTCATGCTTCTCATGCGCTGTTATCCCCAGAAGATTTTGGTATATGGTTTGAGGAATGTGCTAAAGAAACAAGAAAGAAAAAACTGTGTCGATGCTTGCAATTATAATGTTGAATCTTTATGTTTAAAACTCTGTCAATATGTTATCAAAGTGTGGCACCATTTTGAAATTTGGCCTTTGTGTGTGTGCTCCGCTCCATTCTGTCATTCAAATTGTCTTCTACTAGTTCACCTCGTCATTTATGATTTCATCTCTATGTATTAGCTGAACTGCTTCACAGGATGTAGGTCTGTTGGTTAAATGTGTTCTACAGTGCTTTCTGTTATCGAGATGGAGCTGACTTAGCAGATGCCACATGACAAAGCTGAATATATCGGAATGATGCCAATCTTCCATTTGTGTGCTCTCACATGGTGTCAGTGGGGGTGTGCACACACCTTATATGGGCCTCGAAGATTTGTTATGATATCCTAACTACCTCGAAACTGAAGATGCTGCATGTTGGAAAGAAAATAGTTTGCTTTTTTCCAGGCCTTAATTGCTACAGGTAACTATGACGTGACCATTGGATTTACCTGTAGTCATGTTTCCACAACTCATTTTCGTGGTTCGTGTTTGTGTATGGTTTCATGGCATTAAACTGCGTCATGAATTTACCTATGTTTATGTTATTTGCTGTTTTTGTTTCATAGGAATTGTGAGGAAAGGAAATGATGCATTTACTGACATTAGGTGAATGAGCAATTAAAATCCACAGCACGTAGAACGTTTTGTCAGTTCATAATTTGGCATGAGTTGCTCTGTTTATGAATGCCTTATAAGTTTAGGGTGACTTGTTATTTCAATGAAATAAGTCAATTAGGCATCATTGTGTAGAACTTTGATCCTTACAAGAAGCCATTCCAGTATTTCTTGCTATTACACCCTGGTGAACCCTGTCTTTGCTGTATCATCATAAAATTGCAGTTTTAGACGTGTAATGCTCTCATCCTGGGGGAAGAAAACAACAAGAGGGAGACGTAAGGGGTTGGCCTAGTGGTGGAAGTCTGAGACTTAAGTTTCCAAAGAGGGATGACGTCTCAGGTTCGATCCCCACTGGATGCAAACAATTCTTTGGGGTCACGACCGCGGGTTAAAGGCCCGAGACATACCCGATCCATGGGGAGGGGTCACTTTGCATGGATCCCATGGATTAGTCGGACCAAAGATAGTTCCGGATACCAAGAGGGAGAGGTATGTTGCTTAAATACCTTTTTTATAACGTATGGAACCACCAGCATAGTTAAACTCAACAGTCTATTGCAATAGCCTCAAACTATGATAGTGTGTGACAGGTTCGTGCCGTTAAGAAGAATTGAATTCTTGTCACTCAATTGAAGCCATGAACCATATTTTGGTTGGATACCTTTTTAATACACTGAAGCCAAGACATCATATATAAAAATGGCATTAAGCAAGTTTATATGCTCCACAACTATCTTCATATTTGAAATTCTTCAGATTGATGTAAAAGAAGCACTTGATAACCATCTCAAGTTATGATTTCTGTTTTGGGGAATTACCCAGATTATGGAGGATATCACTTTGCATGTGGAATTTCCCCCATTTAGGCACGTAAGCTGCTGTATTCGAGAGGGAATAGGTGACGGGAAAATTTGTGGGGAAATGATATGGAGCAAGAAATTGTGGTAAGAAAAATGAATGAAACTTTCAGTAATTGGGCTTTTTTGGCAACTTCGGGTAGCGAAAAAAAAAATTGTCAATATTTTTGGAATTTTTGCATCAAAATCTTTCAAGAACTAGTCATAGATTTTGATTTCGGTGGTTTCGCCAAAAAAACTAAAACCCTATTAAATAAGTATTTTAAGAGCAACAAACTTAACTCTAGCCTTAAACAGTATGTTACGAGTGCCAGAAGTAAAATTTAAGATCGGTTCTTGAAAGATTTCGACGTATGAATTTCAAAAATATTGACAGATTTTTTTTCAGCGATCTAACGAAAATTTACTTCAAATTTCTTGCCAAAATTTTCTTGCTCCATATCATTTTCAAAATTTCTGCCACTCTAACATGACAATGTCTAAATTCTAGTAATATACATCAATTTTGGAAAACGAAAGTAGAATAGGCTCCTTAGAAAATTACATCCTAAATGTGCGTTTCATTTAGAAAAATTTTAAGTCAGTGCTTATTATAAAAAGAAAAAGAAAAGAAAAGAAAAAAGGATTAAATTTCCTAATTGTGGTTCCAAATTGAATAATGCTATATATATATATTGTATTATTTAACATAGCTACTAAATACATATGTAATAATATAATTACAATCATACTTAAAAAATAATAATCAAAAATAAAAAATAAAATAAAAAATGTTATGTATACAAAAATTGTATAAAATGTGTACAAACTAATATTAATCATTAAATTAGATTTAATTTTTTTTTATATCATATTTATTAATGGTCAATTCATAAATTGTTGTAATCTGAAGAATTGTACAAGAAGAAAAAGGAGAAGATTGGGAGCGTAAATTGTGTTCTTTATTATTCTTTGTAATCCTCTTTATATAGAGGTAAGGACCAGCGGTTACAGAAGTCTTATCCTT
>JAOYMZ010088571.1:0-10965 GCA_025802335.1 Pinguicula primuliflora
AGATATAGTTCCAGATTCTGTCAATTGGTTCCCAATTCTGGGAAGCTATCATCTCATTGGCAGAGGCTGTTGTGAAGTTGCCTTTCATAGAGCAACCCCAAATAATATGGTCTGGTCCGACAGAGTTATCAGGGGGTGGGGTAGCTGCTATTTGTTTTACCAGTTGCTCAGGAAGGTATGGGGCAATTCGTCTCATATCCTAGTAACCTGAATTTGAAATATAAGAGGAAGTTAATGCACTTAGATTAGGGGTATCCACTGATGATAGGATATAATCACACAGAATAGTCTCGAAAGGGAGTCATTTATCTGTCCAGAAGCACAACAATGGCCATCGCCAAGCTGCCAAGACAGGCCGGAGCAGAAAGTGTTCCAGATATGTTGTAACTGCTTGTAGAGTGGTGAACCAGCTTTGACTGGGAGGTTTCGTAATAAGGACACATACTGCAAGTTGTATTTGGCTGTGAAGATGGATTTCCAGAGCTTTGATTGGTTGGAAACTAGGCCTCATGCTAGTTTTAAAATCAGAGCAATATTATGGTCTCTCATACGTCGTCGAATGCCAAGCCCCCCTCTTCCTTTTGGTTGACACACTACGGACCAAGCTACCTGATGAGATTTCCTTTCTCTTGTTGTTTCCCCCCAGAGGAATGCTCTTGTAATTTTGTCTATCTCAGCCAACGTAGATTGTGGCAGTATCGTAGATTGCATCACATAGGTTGGTAAGCTGTCAAGGACTATTTTGCATAGAGTTCTTCTTCCCACCATAGAGATACGTCGTGCATTCCATTTGGACTAGCTTTGTGAAATGTTCTTTCTTTTGTCGACCTGTGTGTAGGTATGCCCCTAAATACGTGCCAAAGGACTCGGTTCGCTTTATATTCAGGACACTGCATATCTCCTGTTTTTCAGCTTGTGAGAGGCTATTTGGCAGAAGGATGCTGGACTTCTCTGCATTTATCTTCAGCCCAGAATGAGAGGTAAAGATGTTCAAGATGTCACGGATAATCACAACTTGAGTAGGAGAGGCTTCACCAAACAATACTTGGTCATCTGCAAACATGATATGAGATAACTGAAACTGTTGAGAACCAAAAACCATTGGTTTCCACCATGACCGAGATACCCAGAAGTTGATTAGGTGAGATAATCGTTCTATACATAGCATAAAAATATATGGTGATATCGGGTCACCTTGACGGACTCCCCTGGAAGGATTAAAACTATCCCCACGAGTTCGAATCCATAATACCTGAAGGCTACAACTTGCCAGCGAACAGAGGATGAGTTTACTCATGTCCTGTGGAAGGTTGGTTAGCTTCAAAGTGTCTTTGATGAAGTTCCATCTGATGGTATCAAATGCCTTAGATAGGTCTACTTTAACTGCCATCCATCTATGTTTCTTCCTTGGAGTTAAGATGGTGTGTACTGCCTCTTGAACTGTTGCGATGTTTTCTACTATATGTCTTCCTTTGATGTAGCTAGTCTGTGTCCAGAGGGTTAAATCCGACATTACTTTGCTCATTCGGTTGCCCACTACATTGGTGATGATTTTAGCTCCAACGTTCAGTAAGGTGATGGGTCTGAAATGTGCTTTTTAAGTTGGAGGTTTCACTTTTGGAGTGAGGACGATGACCTCTTTGTTGATCAGAGGGTCTATCATTCCGGTGGTAAATGAGTTTAGGATCATAACACACAACTTCGGAGCCACTATATTCCAGTTGTGTTGGTAGAATGAGGGGTTCAAACCATCCGGACCGGCAGCTTTCTGAGCATTCATGTCAAAAGTGGCCTTTCGAATTTCTTCCATCGTTACCTTCTGCCTAGGAACTGGATGGAGGCAGCTGATAAGTAAGGGAAGGAGTTTGGTGCAGGGTATTATTCTGAAGGATGAGCACCTCTGTCCTGATAAAGGGTGGAGTAGTAACCTGTGATCTCTTTTGTGATTTGAGACTGGTCTGTGGTCCATTCATCAGACGAGAGTTGTAATTTCTGTACCACTCTTCGATCTCTTTTGGTGCGATGTACAGCGTGAAAGACCTTTGTATTTCTATCTCCGTCAATCAACCAAGAAACTCTCTTATTCTAGAGTTTAAGTTCGAAATCTTGGGATAGCACCTCCTCTAACTGCTTGCGTAGTCTATCTTCCAGTTTCACTAGTCCCCGGTGTTTCCTTTGACATTGCAAACACTATATTCCTTTAATTCTGCCTAGGATTCTTCTTTTTCTCTTATTTAGATCCCCAAAAATGCTCTTCCACTCCCCAATACGGCTAGCCAATATGTCTAGAAGCTCTATGTAGGACTTATCCGAACTCCGAATACTTTGCAGCCATTTTTCCCATTCGGGGTGTAATTCCCAGCATGTGAGATAATGCAAATTTGAATGTTTTTCCAAGATCTGTTGGGATTTTGTTAAGTTGACAATCAGCGCACAGTGATCGGAGGATATACGTGCTGAGTGATGGACAAATATCTCCTGGAAATACGAGAGGGCAGCTTGATTGTGCAACACTCTATCTAGCCGTTCAAAACATAGTCCTCTTTTCCATGTAAATTTGGAGCCTGTGTAACCTGCATCCAGCAAAGCATTTGTGCGAGTTAGATTCCGGAAAAGACTGCATCCCATGGAGGGTTTACCTCCCACTTTTTCCCCAGGGTCTAAGATTGAATTAAAAATCGCCTAGCAGAAGCCATGGCTGACTCATGTTATCTGCTATGTCTTGGAGCGCTGGCCATAAGCTTTGCCTAGTGATAGCCTGCGAATTAGCATATACCGTCGTGCACATTACAGATAACATTCCCGGAAGAGTTATACAAGTGTGTACGAATCGCCAATTGTTGTCGATGATGTGTACTTGGATCCCTTCTTTCCATAGGATCCATATGCCACTTGCAAAACCAGAAGCTTCGATACGGCATGAGTATGGAAAACCTGTCAACCATACGATTCTATCTGCATCTAGTTCACTCATTTTAGGTTCCAATATCATTGCAACATCTAGTTTATACAATAGTCTAAAATAATCCAGAGTAGCTAAAGTTTTTGAATTCGCCATACCTTGGCAGTTCCAACTGAGAATTTGTATCGACATCTATAACAAATTATGTAAAGAATCTCCCCCCAAAACTTTAGCTTACTGAGATCCTGGTGAGTGAGTTTCTTTCAAGTTCCTACTTTTCTAGCAGAACAAATTCACTTTCCTGTTCCATTTGTATATCTTCAGTTAGGTCAATATCCAGATCCGCCGACGAGGGTGGCTTGAATTTGAGCCGTCCTTGTTTTCCCACGTAGAATCCAGCTGGTGGTATCGGTCCTGGGTCATTTTCCTCGCTACCTGGTGGATGGTTGAGGGGTTTGATTTTTGATGTGTTTGGATGGGGGATAATGATGGCTGAGTGATGTTCTATAGGTATGAATGGGGGGAGTGGTTGTTCAGGGAGGGTTTTAGTGAAGGTGCTATCGTCTAGTGATGACTGGGGAGATATCTTGCTGTTTTGGATTTTTTGAGGCTGTGTATCTGATTCCTCAGTAGCTGATGTGGGTTTCTCTGGGTGCAGACGTTTATGGTTGCTACCCTTATTGGTGTTTTCCTTCACGAGTCTTCCTAGTTTTCGCTTTACTTGTTGGCTGGTACCCGCAAGTATTGGGAAGTCAGTATCAAAATTAGAGGCTGCAAAACTAAAAGGATTGGGGGAAGTATCAGTTTGAGGGGCATCTGCATTATCCTCGGATAATACAACAAATCTAGAAGTTGTTGCTGCGTGTGTAGTTTGTGCTCCTGATTTCCTCCAGGATCCTGCTCCTGTAAATGCCACTTGTGGTCTTGTTTGTTTTCCCATGTTTTTGCTGGTTCCCCGGGTTGCTGGGATGGGAGGATTTTGAGCCCGTTTACCCCTCTTTTCTGCTATCAGCCATGGTCCAAGTTCTGCCAAGTTTGATGTGCGAGGTTTTGCCTGCTTGTCTCCTTTGTTACTCTCACTATGTTCCTCCATAAGGCTTCCATCTGTTTTTCCCCATTCAAGGCCTTCTCCTGAGTCATCTGTATTTGTGTTCCTGTCGCTTTCTTGCTTAGATTGTTTTCTGAGGTTCCAGTGCCTCCATGCATTTTCTGTATTTCAATTCCAGGGTGTGCCCCTTGTGTGCAATGTTCTCTCTGGTGACCATAGCGACCACAGGTGAAAAAAATGTTATCTAGATCTTCATATTGCACTGCGTACACTATGCCATCCACAAATATATTTGGGATCAAGGGCTGCTTGAGATCTATTTTTACTGCAACTCTGGCACACTGTCCTCTTTCTGCCTGCTTTGTATTATCATCCGCTCGGAGGAAGCTGCCTATAGGATGAACTATGGCTCGCAGCAGATCTTCTTGGAAGAAATCCGGCGGAAGTCCCGGAATTCGCAGCCAGATAGCTACTGAAGATACCTCGCGTTCCTTAGTGTTGAAGTTTCTCTCCCACGGGTGGATGTGTAGGTAGTGTCCCATTAACTGGTAAGGCCCTCCCGTAAGGATTTTGGTATAATCCTCAACTCTGTCGAGCTTCAGAAGGGTACATCCTTCAGCCAGATCCATACGGTGGATGTTTCCTTGTGGCTTCCACAAATCCATGAGTTTCTGATACAGTGTTCTGTAATTGAAAGTCCTGCTCAGAGGTTTCAATATTAGACTGTGACCAAGATTTTCAGTGATCTTACGGTGTACCTCCGTGGAGAATGAAATAGCCGGTATCCCATCAATGAATCCATGGGTTACATCCTCTGCTGTTAGCTTGATGGAGTTTTTGTGCAAATCTTTATATTGGGTTTGAGGGTGCGTTCCTTTCAAGCCTTGTAGAAACGATTCTTTGAAGTTAAGATCCTGGGTTACCTGAGTCTTCTTTTGTTCCTAGCGTGTTTCTTGCGTATGCATTGTATTTTGATCCATCAGATCTGCGGGATCTGGGTGCTCATCAGTTACGCCCTTATCCTTCACCTTTTTTGTAGCAGGATTTGGATCCACCACCATGTGTGGATCCTCTCCGACGGGTCAATCTCCATATATAGGTGGTCGGTGATGTAGGAGGTCGCTAGGGTTTTTCTACAATGCAACAGTAACATTATAATACAAGATTTTATCACACTAGACAAAACAACATGCAGTAGAGTTGAACCTCATCTTATTATTTTTATTAACTTTTTCATCTTTCCTACAATTGAAAATATCCGGCAAAAAGTTTATTGTTTGTCGAAACGGAGACTACCATGGTTATCAGCGCGTCGTGTGCTTTCATTTGACATGCGGCTTCATATATTTTTGATTTACATATCGTTTAATGATAGGATTAAGTTTTTTAGTGGTGAAGCCGATAGAATCAGAATCTATAATCAATTCCCGCAAGATTTCGACATGAGAATTCCAATTTATGAACCAATCCTAAACTTTTTTTGTAAATCGTAATATACCGTTTAAGACAAAGGTTAAGTTTGTTGCTCTTAAAATATTTATGTAACAGTTTTTAGTTTTTTTGGAGTTAAATGACATTTACCCCTTGTACTATAACTATTTATCGATTTACTGCCCTGTACTTTTGAAAGAACCAATTTACCGACTTGTACTTTAATAAAAATACTCACTACCTCCTGATGGTATCTCACCCTCTATTTGTGCAGGTGGGAGTATAATTTTTAGGTAAAATTATCAATTTTACCCTTTATTAACTATTTATTAAAGTATAAGGAGGTGGATTCAAATACTACAACACTACAAAACCAAAACCAACATTAAATTACACACATTTTCTTGTTTAGAATCGAATGCATGTTCTCCACTGCAATGAATTTATGGAACATGTATGGGAGAAAAGCGAGAAACTATCAGAAGCTTGGGATGTCTCATGGCTTATGTATATAGCCGATCGGAAATTATCAAAGCCTGGGATCTTCAAAAATCATGTAGCAACTTTGCAATCATATATGGGGGAGCTTGATCTACAACTGGCCGTGGCCAATTTATCGAGAAATGCTATGATGTTCCTTAAACGAACTGATGCAGAGCTCAGAGCTGTACATCACTCTGGGTCAAATGGAAGAACTGACGCAGAACTAAGTCGAATACATGAAAGCCCCCAAAAAAATGAGCCAAAACCTAGCAAACTCATAAAATAAATCCCATCATGAAAAAATCAGACCTACAACAACCTGCACTGCAGCATCAACATAAGACCAACAAAACAATCAATTTGAAAAATCCTTCATGGAACCATTACATTCAAAAATCATCCAGCATTTTAACTTAATAGTTGTGCGCTTCTGGGACCGTTATATCCAACCTCCTTTTGTCGACGCACTTACTGTTTCTGTAATACAAAATGTAAATAAATAATAAATGAAAAAATAAACAAATATAATTACATGACAAATAATTTTATTTACCTTTAGTTTACTAGGAGGAGTTGGAGGAGGTATTTGAACCTCACTTTGACTATAAGGTGGAATATCTTGAGTTGGTATAAGGTGGAAGGGCCAGAATCTGTGAAAACCCTTGACCCTGGAGCTGTCCCATATGTCCCCCAATATCTGGGGTACGTACCTGTAACTGATGTCACGCTCCTGGATGGACCTGAACTTCCTGCAGAATGGGGAAAACTCTGTGATCCCAGCCAGGAGCAGCTTGCCGTCGCTGGATTCTGTATACTCTCCAGGAACTTCAGAATCTGGCGAATCAACAGATATATTGGATAAATGCTATGTCCATGCTCCTGCGAAGCCGATTTTAACTCTATCCATGCTAGTAGACTCTGCAATGGCAAGGAAAAGGAAGACAGAGTCATCAAAAAAACCCAGTCCTGTCAGGATCAATCTCAGGCGAAGCAAAAGAATTGCCACTAATTTTCAATCTGTTGCAGGTCTCAAAGTGGCAACACCACTGCAAGTTAACACTAAGCCAGCTGCAGAACTTCCAGCAGGTTATGTGTCTGAGATCTCAGTTGCTGAAGTTCCCACTTCAGAGCTTACTTTGTCATCCGTTGGCTATACAGCATGTACTACACAGGGTAATGGTGTTGCTGCCGCAGAACGCACAACAAATGATCAGCTTCAACCGTCTTACCTGAACTCACCCCGTGCGCAGCTAAGCAACCAGCCTCCAACATAGAAGTTGACATCAGCAACTGAACCTAGACCAGGCCTCATCATGTGCTCAGAAAAAATAGCCTCATACCCGGATCTGGAAGATGAACCAGCAATCAAACAATTACAGCGAGCTATCTGGACTGAACTTTTTAATGGTTTGGTTGAATACTTCCACCAGTTGAATGGCTATAAGAAGGAGAAGCCCCCGTGGAGCGATGCAGCGAACGAAATCTGCCGTGCAATGCGCCGATGGAAGCACTCCAAGTTGAAGATAACACTCAGCTCTCCCGAGGTACCCCAGCAACTCAGCTTGATGTCTCCACAGCAGTCCCCAGAAAGTTTCCCTCGGAAAAATTGGGCAAAACATGTTAAAGAAGAAGATCCTGCAAAACGAAAATGCAAGAAAGAAATGCGAGCATACTCTGCGCTGAAAATCCAGAAGGATGCAGGGGCTGTTCAGACTCCTCACAGACCCTCCCCCACAATATCCCTCCCCGCAACGCAGGCGTGGTCGTCTGAAGAAACATTGATTTGTTGTTTTGAGATCTGTAGGTTGCTGATGCTTGATAAACTGTCTGTACTTTTGTTTTTGCTGACATGAATAAAATCAAATTTCGTTTTAAAAAAAAAATTTGAACCTCACTTTGAGAGATTTTTGATTTTTTTCAAGTAGTTCCAGTTTATCTCTATTGGTAGATAAGCTGGAACTACTTGATCGAAGGGCAAAAATTTCAAACTCTACATTCAAAAAATTCAAACTGTATGAGTAGTTTACTGTAACGATGAATCGAAAATTCTAAAAAAAATGGATGAATCAAAACAGCAATGGACAAAAATACATTCTTTCAAACATTAATTTGAAAATATCAGCTTACATCAGCACTGTATGAAACTAATGATGAATTTCTACAAACATTGTAAAAATCCGTAATGGCAAAAATAAGGATAGATCAAAAATACGTTCTCTCAAACATTAATTTCTACAAACAGCTTATCCAAACAAGTAGATGAACGAAAATTGGTGAATGAGGTGCTGATTTTCTCTCCAAATTCTTGTATTGAAGCTTCCGTAGGGTGAGACGTCGTACTCACCAAATTCCTGCGTCTTCCGTAGGTGAAATGCAAAGAGAGTATAATGGGATTAGGGTTTAGATCCATTAAGACAATTCTGTCATTAATGAAAGGTGCTTAGGATGTAGCGAGTATTTTTATTAAAGTACAAGGAAGTAATTGGTTCTTTCGAAAGTATAGGGCGGTAAGTTGATCAATAGCTATAGTATAGGGGAGTAAATGGCCTTTAACTCATTTTTTTGCGGCGAAGCTGTCGAAACCAGAATCTATGATTGATTCCTGAAAAATTTTGATATGATAATTCCGAAACTTTTATTTAGCACTCGTAACACACTGTTTAAGGTTTGGATTAAGTTTGTTATTCTTAAAATCTATATTTTATAGTATTTTAATTTTTTGGGTGATGAAATTGTCGAAACTATTAAAAAATATTTTATTTTATTTTTTATTCCACAATTTTGTTTAATAATGTAATATATATTATAATATATAATAAATATTCTGGATCAATAGCGGAAGAAGACAAAGTGGGCTGTAAAAAAAAGAAAACCAAGACAAATTTTGCAATATCCGGCACCATAATTTTTGTAATCGTAGCATCACCATATTTTTTGAGTGTGGTTTGGATTATGTTTGATTAAAATATTAAACATAATCAAATCACGTAAAGTCGGAGTTTACTGCCAATTTATGTACCCGAGTTTGATTTTGATTACGAGTATTACCGGTATCAATATCAAAAGTAGTAAATGCTTTTTCATGTTTGATTTTGATTGATTTAGTTTTTTTTTTTAGAATTGATTGATTTAGTTAAGTTTTAGCGTGTTTACTTTGAAATTGATTACACTTGATTAAATAGTTAAATGATGGTTAAATGACAACAATACCCCTCACGCTGTAAACACTCTATAACAACAGTACTATCCGAATCACGACAAGTAAACATGATATAATTGAGATTAGCAAAAATTATATCAGTTTCAATTACCTTAACCAAAAAACAATCCATACTAAATCAAATCATACACTCGGAAAAAATACGAAATGTCAATGTTACACTCGGAAAAATAAAAATGCCAAAGTTAATCTCGAAAAAACAAGCCAACAATACAAGACCAATGAATGTTATACACTCGAAAACTCATTTCAAGATTGTTCAACACACATGAAGACGATACAAGTTCATTGATTTTGTCCAAGGGCCACATTTCTATATCTTGCGAACATAGACGTGGCCATTTCATCCCTCTTGTTCGTCCATTCAAGAGATGGTTCCAAGTTCACAACCCATTCTGAAGTTTGGCGAAACTCGATGTAAGTCTCACCCTGTGTGTCTGGTTCATCAACAACGTCCTCTAGAAGATCATAGGCTTGATTTTCTTTGAGAAAGTTGTGAAGAATTGCACAAGCATATATCACTTGGATTTGACACCTTTTGCTGTAGTACATAGGGGTCATCAAGACTGCTCAGCAACGCTTAATGATGTCAAGTGTGCGCTCAATAACATTCCTTACCTTAGAGTGCTTCAAATTGAAGTATTCTTTGACATTCTGTGGAGCTCGATTCTCAGTGCCCTATTCCTGTAGATGGTACCGTGTACGATGATATGTGACCAAAAAACCTTTACGATTCATGTAGTCATTATCCGCAAGGTAGTATGTGCCTTCAAAACACAACATACATTAAATAATAATAATGTAATGAACTCTTGAGTTAATAACTGAATTGAAGGCTATGCATTGAGGAACTCGCAATCCATTAGGTCGCCGCAATACATCTTTTAACACCCGTGTATCAGCAGCGGATCCCTCCCATCCTGTAAGGATGTAGACAATGCGACCTTCACGGTCACATACACCTAGCACATTGACAGTTATCTGGCTTTTCCTTGTCTTGAATCGCGGTATCATTTTTTTTGCATGAACGAGGACATATGTCCCGTCAAGAGCCCCCAGACAACCCTGCATAATTGAGAATAAATCATGATATCCACATAAGCAAAAACAATATGAACATGTGGAATAAGCATGACCTATAAAATTAACCTTACCGGAAATGTACCCCAACGTTCATCTGTAGAATCTTCTGGTACGGGAACAAGATGAACTAATAGCTTCAGTTTGACTACCGCACTTAAGACCTCGTGAAGATATTTAAATATAGTGCGGGATGTCCTCTGAAAATCATACTTAACAGTTCTAAACTTATGGTTGTCACCTACTATCTTGAGGAATATGGCAATTTTCTTTTCTGCACTAACACAAATGTCATCACAAATCATCTGCCTAATGCGTAGAACGGTGCAAAGAAGATAGAATGCATCCTTAGTCATTCTTAGATGGTCATAACAGTCAATATCATTTCCCCAAAACAATTTGTACAAGTATTTTACTTGTTTTGGTAGACACTGAATTAAGCTATACCTAATTCCATCCGGGTGGCACCTACGTCACCTTCAAGTTCATCTACATAATCGAGTGAATCTAATATTGCAAGTAAAGTCAATATAGTTCAGAAACCCTTGTGTTTTGCAGGCATCTGGATAACGTTCAGAAAAAAAATGAATCATGTTTCCACTCAAGTATGTCAAGAACACGAACATTCAAGAATGGAATAACCTAGTAGCTCTGATGAAATCATATATGAATTAACACATTCAAAAATACAACACATATGAACGCGTAGTCAATAAACGAACTCACAAATTCAGAAATACAACACATATGAATGCATAAAATCTGATTATTTTTCGAACAACCAATTTCAGCCGAACACCA